>JAYESA010000002.1:206571439-206573653 GCA_036927795.1 Iris macrosiphon | reverse complement strand
CTGAAGTTGTGGAAACACTATTTATACGGAGAGCGTGTGAAGATCTTCACAGACCACAAGAGCTTGAAATATGTGTTTACCAAAAAAGAGCTGAACATGAGACAGAGAAGATGGTTGGAGTTGATAAAAGACTTCGACATATCGTTGCAGTACCATCCAGGGAAGGCGAACGTAGTTGCGGATGCATTGAGCAGGTATCTGGTAGCTATGTGCCTGACTACAGATCGTTATCTTCTGGCAGATCTAGAGAGCTTGGGCATTGAGGTGATAGTGCCTGGAGTTGAGATGCAGATATGGGAACTGCAGATTCAGTCAGAGTTGGTAGACCGGATCAGGGCTACACAGTTTGAGGATGAGTCCCTGAGGATCATCAGGGCGCAGGTTCAGATGGGTTTAGCAGATGACTTCACCATTGCTGATGATGGTTCTTTGCGACACGGTACCAGGTTGTATGTGCCGAGTGGGTCGTTGTACGAGGAGGTTCTTCAGGAGGCACATCGATCCCAGTATTCTATGCATCCAAGTGCCAATAAGATGTATAGAGATCTGAGACAGCATGTATGGTGGTACGGGATAAAGCGGGAGGTACCACGCTTCGTATCCCGATGCTTAGTGTGCCAGTAGGTAAAAGCGGAGAGACAGAGGCCAGGAGGATTGCTCCAGCCGTTACCCATTTCGGAGTAAAAATGGGAGCATATGACCATGGATTTTATTTCTGGACTTCCCCGTTCTCCAGGCGGGAAGGATGCGATTTAGGTCATCATGGACATGTTGACCAAATCGGCCCACTTTCTACCATTTAAAGTGGACACGTCTACAGAGAGACTAGCAGAGATGTATGTACGCCAGATTGTCAGACTGCATGGAGTTTCTGTGAGCATAGTATCAGATTGAGACAGTCGCTTTACTTCATATTTCTGGAGGAGTCTGCAGGCTAGCTTGGGCACCCAGCTCAAGTTTAGTAGTGCATATCACCCACAGACAGATGGTCAGTCAGAGAGGACCATCCAGACACTTGAGGACATGCTTCGCACTTGTGTTTTGGATTTCAGAGGCTCTTGGGAGGATCACTTGCACTTGGTAGAGTTTGCTTACAACAACAGCTACCAAGCCAGTATCGAGATGTCACCTTTCGAGGCGTTGTATGGACGGAGGTATCACACTCCGTTATCATGGGATGATGTAGGCGAGAGAGCTTTGCTTGGCCCGGAGATGGTGGTTGATGCAGCGGAGAATGTCAAGCTCATTAGAGATAGACTTCGGGTGGCGCAGGACAGGCAGCGTCATTAGGCCGATAGCCACCGAAGACCTTTAGAGTTCGAGGTATAGCTTAGAATCTAGATTTTGTTCTTGTGTTTTCTTGTGATTGCTTGTTTTAGACTAAGTGCAGAGATCTTATTTGTGCTAGGTTGGAGATCTGGTGTTCCTGAGGATTTTTTTGACGTGGGGAACTATTCGCTTCGGTAGAGGCGGAAAGCTTAGCCCACGTTTCGTCGGACCCTTCCGTATCCTTGAGAGGGTCGGCGCCGTGGCGTATAGGCTTGAGTTGCCGCCTATGCTGGAGGGAGCTCATGATGTGTTCCACGTGTCGCAGTTGAGACGGTACGTGGCGGATCCCAGTCACGTATTGGATCACTTAGAGATCGTGGTGGGCCCTACTCTTAGCTATCCAGAGCAGCCGGTGGAGATTCTGGATCGGCGGAAGAAGGTATTGAGGAACCAGACTATTCCTTTGGTTCGCGTCGCGTGGAGGCATCACTCTCCAGGTGAGTCGACCTGGGAGAGGGAGGATAAAATGTGCGAGCGATACCCCTATCTCTTCGAGCCCTGAGGTATGGTTCTTTCTTTGCATTCCTGTCCTAGTTTCGTCTTTTAATTTCGAGGACGAAATTATTTTAAGGAGGGTAGGCTTGTCACTACCCAATTCTAGAAAATAGGATTATTTTTTTATTTTTATTTGGTAAATTGTGAATTGTATTTAATTAATTATATTTATATTTAAATAGTGATTGTATTATTTTTTTAATAATTGTTTTAGGATTTTGGCTAGCCTGGACCCATGTCAGACCCTAGTGGACCCATGTCCGACCCAGCCCACACCCTTGTGAGAATTATTTTGGGGCTTAAAAATATTTATTATATTTTTAGTGGGTTAGTTGGAGAGATTTGGAGTTAGTTTGAGTGTTTTGGAACCCGGGACCCAAACCCAAGTGT
>JAYESA010000002.1:206323939-206568939 GCA_036927795.1 Iris macrosiphon | reverse complement strand
TAGAATTTCAGGGGCACCCTAGTTTGACCTAGCTTTGACCATAATTGTCTCCGTTGACCGTAAAAGTCAACTTTTGACCTAGTTTTGACCTATAGTTGACTTTTTGGACCACGGGTTGACTTTTTGACCCGATTTTTACCGGTTTGACCCGTTCGACCTAGAATATCCCTAGAAGCCTGTTTTTAATTATTTTATATTAGTTTAAATCCTTAGAACCCTGTTTAATCTTGCTTTTTGTAATAGGTTCTTGCGACACCGGTCCGGATCTCGATCCTCATCAGTTGCTCAGGACATCAGGCGAGTACCTACCTCTGATAGTTTCCATTTCATGATAGCGTTTATATCACCTGTTCTAGGACTGTGATACTTGATTCTGACACATTGTTACACGAGCTGGTACTAGTGGATCCCGTCATGAGATGCTATCCCCCTTACTGTGTTCAGCGGGTACTCTATCACGTGTATTTCATCATGTGCTTTGGGTATTGATTCTCATGTGCTATCATGTGCTTCTTTTGCTCTCGCTTTCGTGTGCGCGAGCTATTATCATGTACGTAGCGTGTTGTGGTTGGATCCAATGGTATTAGTGGGGGAGAGGAGTAGGAGTTGGTTATGTGATCAAAGCCAAACAGTATTCATGTGTATATCGGTTATGCAACTCACGCATAACGGAGTTATCGTAGTGTTTTTCATGTGCAACCTAAGCCGATCACATAACGAACTTGTGCTCAAGGCACTTAGCTAGTATTCATGTTTCTCACCTGCAGTTATTTTTCTACTACTTGTATTGTTCTTCAGTTTACATTGCAGCTACTTATTGTGCTCCAGCATATATTTATTTCCTGTGCATCTTGTATACTTTTCTATTGCTCGTCATATACACCTTACCATGCATTTGGAGTTGCTTTCAGAGTTATGTACTTCGCTCCAGTCCTGACTGGGCATATTTTTTCCAGAGGTTCCTGAGGACTATTGCCTGACGTTCTACGGGCCGGATGTTGACGAGTGCTGTGACCCCGAGACTGAGGAGGAGTGCACCGAGGAGACGCCTTTAGCGCCCTAGTTAGCTAGGTGGGTTTCCTGGGTTGTTTCTAGTGGTTTGTTTTCTGGATGATTGTACTTATTCTTTTGATGTTGTGAGATGTTGTAGACTATATTAGACTTGGACTGTATATTTTTGGATATTGTCTTGCTCTCTTTGGTTTGGTTTTCTTTTTGATATCATATCGTGCTTTTATTCTTCCCCTAGATTTTGTGATTGAGAGTTCATATATATATTGCGTGGTTACCCTCCTTTTGGAGAGGATTATTCATATATATATTGCGTGGTTGCCCTCCTTTTGGAGAGGTCATGGCAGATTTTTTTTGTGAGATATATAAATAGTTGGTTGACCTAGAACGGACCTTACAGCGTTCTACCGCCGATTCTGCGGCGTAGGCTGGACGTACCCACGGCTCATGCCCGATTTTCGGGTGCGAGTCATGACAGAGGATGGCGCTGGAGGTTTTTATAGGGCAGCGGAGGCGGAGACGGGGCCAAGCAAGGCGGAGCGGGGAGCGGATCGTGTGCCGGGCGACGCGTGCGGGACAGAGGCGTGGCCGAGCGAGGTGCGGGGCGGCCGAAAATTGCGGGGAGCAGGGGTTCGTGGGAGAGAGAGGAGAGCGGGTCGGGTCGGGTCGGGTCGGGCTGGGTAGGTGGGACCCGACTCGTTAGGGTCTACGCCGGTTCAGGCCGGTCCGGTTCGGTTGGACCGGGTTCATCCCGGTTCAAACCGGTTTGAGCCCGGTTTAACCCGGTTTGACTTGGTTTAAAATAAAACGGGGTTTTTCGGTCTTTAAAAATTGTTCTGGGGTCCAATAAATTTCAAAAAAATTATCCTATGTCCAATATTTTATTTTACATCCAAAAATATTATTTTCATATTATTTTATTATTGTTTAAAAATATTTAATTTTATCTAAATCTAAAATACCTTGATTTAATTAGTGAAAAATACCGAAAAATTTCCATAAAAATTGCGAAAATTTATTTAAAAAATCTTGAAAAATCAGGGGGTTTACAATTGTTGGCACCCGACTATTAATTGGAGAGGGTGGCGCCGGGGGTTTATAATTGATATTTTAGAAAATCTATTTAAAATGACAGTAGAGGACGCGCAGACTCGTGGAGTAGCGAATGCGCGTTAGTTATTTTAAGATGCATTGCCGTAGCATGTGCCTGTTAGTTTGTGACCATAGCCCTAAACCTGGTATTTGGAACTTGTTAATAATAACCTAGTCTTTCTAAAAGCTGTAGTTTTCTTGCTTTAACTAGATTTCCTTCACTCTTGAATTTACATAACTTTTTCTGAGGAAAATAATATTTTCCCTAGATGTCTTGCCTAAACCCTCATTCCTTTATTTCTCCCTGATCATGATTCTTGATATGTTCGAACAATGCTTGCACCCGTGTCATCTCTGTTGACCTGTTATTCTTTGATTGCGAGGACGCAATCCTCTTAAGGGGGGTAGATTATAAACCCCCTGATTTTTTAGAATTTTTTAAAATGGATTTTTAGAATTTTTGGGATTTTTCGATAATTTTTACTAATTAAAATCAAGGTATTTTAGCATTAAATAAAATTAAATATTTTTAAACAATATTAAAATATTATGAAAATAATATTTTTGGGTGTAAAATAAAATAACAGACATAGGATAATTTTTCTGGAATTTATTGGACCCCAGAACAATTTTTAAAAGACCTAAAAACTCTGTTTTTATTTAAACCTAAACAAACCGGGTTGAACCGGGCTGAACCCGGTCCAACCAAACCAAACTGGACCGGACCGCCCCTAGACCCTTACGGGTCGGATCCTACCTACCTAGCCCGATCCGACCCGATCCGCTCCCCTCTCCGCCTTGCTCGGCCCCGTCCCCGCCTCCGTTGCCCTATAAAAACCCCCCGCCACGACCCCCTCTCCCCCGTCCTATAAAAAACCCCTCACAACCCAGCCCTCCGCCACCAGAACCCCCGCCGGATCTCCACGGACCGCCACCGCCACCGCCTCTCTCTCTCCCCTCACCGTCGCCCTGCTCCGCTGCCAACCCTCTCCCCTCGACGATGACCCCGACGAGCCTCCGCCACCCTCCACCTCGCCTCAGAAGCTCCAGCGCCAGCGTCTCCGCCGCGCCGACGTCCCACCACCTCCGCGAGCCCCGACGACGCCCCCCCGCGTCCCACCGCCTCCGGCGACACCACCCCACAGCCGCCTCCGCCTCCCTCCGGCCGTCGCAGCTCCGACTAGCCTGGAAACCCTAACCCTAGAACAGTACCTAGGTGTGTCGTATCGCCTCGCGGACACAGGAAAACCCAGTCTGCGTAGCCCTGTTCAGGTATAATTTTCTCTCTCCTCGTTGCCCCATTTTCTATTCTGTCTGTTGTGATGCGAACAATGTGTGACCCTATCGATTCCAGTGCAACCCGCTCGGTGTGTCGCGTCCTGTGGCGATTGTGAACCGCGATCCAAAATCAGGAAAATAAATACCCCATTTTTCCCCCGGAACTGAGTGTGCCCCGCCAAACGGGACGACTTGGTCGCGTGCGGACTTCACCGAAAGGTGGGTGCCGTTAATACAGACGTGTGGGATTTCGCGGAAGTTGATTTGGATGTGCGTGCACACCGAAATCAACGCGTATCCGTCGACAACGCCTCGTATCGGCCCCGTTTTGGATCTCGGTGTAACTTGGTGTACACACGTCGGATCGAGATAAAACTTGCGTCATCGGACTCGTAGCAATACGCTGGTCCTGTGACCCAAGTTTGGTTCGATTCTGAGAACGTTGACAAAATCGCGTATCGTGGGCCCCACGGCTCCACTTGACGGGCGATTTTGGGATCGGCTCATCGGAATCCAGTTCTGAAAGTTCCGTTGGGTTCATATAATTATTCTGGACTGGTTGACACTAAGTTTGACAAATTTGGCGACCATTATTTCTGACGCATTTTTCGGTGCGAAGCGGGCTACATGTGGACCCCACTTTGACCCAAAATTGTCACTTTTGCCCCTGTATCCAAACTGGACTCAAGGATAGGCGTTTCTAGCTATTTGATATTTTTTGAACCTGATGGTGATATTTATTTTAGCAAATGAAGGAGTACCTACAAATCACACTGAGACCAGAGCTACAGTTGGAGCCAGAACCACAGGCAAGTGTACCTTGCCAACTTTGTAGAGTTGTTATTTATTTCTTTGACTTAAATCAATTATTGTACATGCTTAACCTAGGACCGCGTGACTTTACTTAGCGTCTGATTAATAGTCGGGTGCCAACACCGTACGCGGAGTTAAGTAATGTCATCTAGACATGGATATCGAGACCCTATGTATTCTCGTGCTTGTTTTATCAAGTGCGTCATACCCAGGACACCTAACACTATTCATGAGATAGAATCTTCCTGAGACATTTATGGTGATTCTGTATAGGCTACAGGACTTGTGACATAGATATTATATTCATAGCTATCATATGACTTGATGCATTAGTTATGATCCTGCGTGGCATGGACATGAGACGTTGTGGACATGAGACGTATGATTACATTGGGTGGGGAGAGACACACAGGCTACAGGTTGATTATATTATGCCGGCGTCTTCGTCTCTCTCCGAGCTAGACAACCACATGATATCACTGCTATCGGCTTCCCGACACATAGCTTGTAGTGGTCTCAGCCTGAGTTCTAGTTATGCTCTCATCTTGCATATCACTTAGCTGGTTATATAGTTTACCCTTTTAATTCATTATTGCTGTACTGCATTATTTATGGCTTGAGTTATTTTGTACCTTGCTATGTCCCCTGAGGACCTGGATCCGGATTATGTCCCCAGGTATAGCAGACGAGATCTACCCCGAGGTATACATGACAGGAGCATTAGCAGAAGCAGGAACAGAAGCAGGCACTGGAGCAGTACCAGATCCAGTAGACGAGTGATCATCGAGAATATCTTCTGAGTATATGCTTTATTCATACTCAGTATTTGCAGTTGATATCTTTATTTCTGTATCTTGACTATTGTATCAGACTTGTTATCGGGTTGTTCCCCGATTGATTTACTTGTGATTTGATGATGATATTGTTTCCTTTTGTTGATATTGATATATTCATTCTGTGGATGAGATTAGTATTTTGCACCCTTATTGTTGTATTACAGCTTAAGTATGCCCCGATGGATCCATTAAATTGGATTTGTCCATCGGTGTGTGCTGCTGGCCATTGCCACGTGTCTAGTCCATCAATATTTTGGGACTGGGACGTGACAGGTTAGGGTTTGGGAAAGAGTTATTATATTATATATATATACATGAGAGCTGGGGGTTGTCTTCCGCGTGCGTGGAGGGGAACTCGCGAGGTGTTGGCAGCGGGTAAGCTACTGCTGCTAAGTGAATTAGGGGATTTAAGGGTTAGTGTTTCATTAAGGGTTTAGGAAGGGGCTTTAGTTATTTAGAATTTTTTTTTTCTTTTTTTCTTTTTCTTTTTCCATTTCTTTTCTAATTTCTTTTCTTTCTTTTCTATTTTTATTTATTCTTTCCTAATTCTTTTCTTTTCTATTTACGCTAATAATAATAATAATATCATTATCATTATTATTATTATTATTATTATTATTATTATTATACTATTTATTACTATTTCTTTTATTCTTTTCTATTAATAAACTTTATATATATACCTATGTATATATATATATATATATATATATATATATATATATATATGTGTATATATATATATATATATATATATATATATATATATATATATATATATATATATATATATATATATAATTCGAGAAATTTATATTTGTGCATACAATAAATCTATCAACTGTCCACATGGTCTCCTACATAAAAATAATTAAGAAAAAATTATAATTGCTCCATAAATCCTCTAAATGCACCATCACCTAAAATAAAAATCCAATAAATTCTATTTCCTCTAATTAGCTAATAAATGCTATAAATCAATTAAATAATTAATAGTGTTTAAAAATTTAGGGGTTTTACATTCTACCCAACTTACAAAAATTTTGTCCTCGAAATTGATACTAACCCACATTCATAATAATTACTATAGCTATTACACTACATTGCTATCTAGCAATGCTTCCTAAAAGTCATGGTCTGCCATTCTAACACTTCCTTATTTATTGTCCATACACTACTTTATTATCCTTTAACTCGTCTATACTACCCAACTTACAAGAATTCTACTAGTAGTCAAGTCTTTTGAGGCAATTGTCTAGGTTGTAAGACGAATATATTTATTGGGTCAAGAATCTTGGGGTACTTGTCTTGAACCTCACAACCATGATTTTTCTTTGTAACCGTCAAGCATCATAGTCTAATACTGTCATGCCACCTGACCAATACGTCTGCAAATACTTCGACTACTCTACTACAACGGTCTAGCTGCAGCTGTCGCTACTTTGCTAGCGATTTGTCATAGTTGTCAGTTCGTAACAAGTGCCTTCAACTCTTCCTAGGTTTAGTCTAGGTTTTAGGGTAACATTTAAGGTCTTGACTAACTCTATAAAACTATTGGAAGTATGAATAAATTCAACAGTCTAACAAATTTTTATTAGCCTAAGGGATGCTATACATGGTTTTTTTTAAATAATAAGAGGATACAGATATTGCTATAGTGCATATACATAAGGGTATTTATTAAGAACTCATTCTTTTAGTTATTAATCATTTACTAAACCATTTATGTTTTAATTAACAATACAAGGGTGAGGTTGAAATAATTCAAACAATTCATAATGGCACGAAAGATACGACTATGATAGGAAGAGTTAAGCACGATATAAGAGATGGAGATGGAGGAGAAGATGAGCCACCCAAGGGGGCGAGATGGTGATAGGAAGAGAATACTACTACTGCTACGCGTGACATCCATTAGCTTCGTGGATATGCCATCTAGTTAGGATATCAACACATCCCCATATATGCTAAACTACCTTATATATAATTCTACGTCTATTTGTACATCTAAGATCTTGTGTCACAATGGGGTCATGAGTATAAAATAACACATATAACTAAGGTTGTACCTGTATCTATGACTTCCTGTGCCCGCGCTCTCTTGTTTGTCATCATGAGTGCTTGGCCTATGGAGCATATCTGGTATTATCCGTGTATCAAACTTATACTAAGCACGAACGTTCATTTTTTTGAAATAGGAGAAGACGAAAAACAACAATAAAGAGTTCAAGGAGGAGGTGATAGAATACAAGTACAGAATCAAAAGGGATTAGAAAATTTGAAAGGAAGTTGTCAAGGCAGTTGTGGATTAAAATCTTATTTTAGTAAATTCCTATTCGCATGTTCACATCAGAACAATTATGTACCTGACATGATATGCTCTGACCAGTCTAGAGGGCAAGTATGTCCGTCTAACAAGTTGAGTCAACTATATCTCAATCCACATAAAGTAGTGATACAAAGAGCGAACCAAGTGCACTACGGTTGATCAAACCATAATACACCGATCTTGATTTAGATAATGTATTAGTTTGAGCCCCCAGTAATACATATGTCATGAACAAGCTCAATAAAAGAATAAGCTTGCAAAACTAGGCTATAATAGCAGCATAAATCGAGATAGTAAAAATATAAGTACGCTTGATTATGATGGAGGAAGGTACAGAATAATCTAAGTTCACCAAAAAGATCGGTGTTGTGCCTCTACAGTTTTCATAATAACTCCTTGTCAAGGTCTCTAGTCAACCAAATGGGTGTATGGGCCTCTAAGTTCTACAATCTGGGTAAACGTTATCTTTTTATGCAAGTCTGTAGTTGGTGTCATTCAATTACACTTTATTAATGGGGCAATAGGTCTATGTGTTACTAGGTTATGAGGCATACTACCCAACTTATAATAATTTAACTAATAGTGTTATTGCATACTAGAGTATATATTCTTAGTATAAATCATCTTCATAACCCCTACCAAGCATGAAAGATAAGATTGACATTGAGGAGGGATCTCGCAAGATGCAATGCAAGCAATCAAATGAGAATGCGAAACAAATCAAGGGAGGTGATTAAATAAGTGGATGAGATCCTATATTCTAATCCTATGAGCAGGCTTGCTCGGTACAGTGACGTAACCGAGACAATATGCTCTCAACCTGCATGGGCCACCACAAAAATATGTCATGCCCCAGTCCTAAAATACGTAGGACTAGGAACACGTAAGCATGCCAGCCGTATGTATATGGCAACTCCAATATATGGATACCATAATACACACGTACGCTGTAATATGAATATAAACTCACATGTGGTATAAATATAGTGTCACAAGTCACAGGTATACTAATCTCATCCACAAAATAAGTCACATAAAGTAAATAACTGAACTAGAATAAAGAATCTGAATAATCCATAAACTAATAGCCGGGTGGAGACAAATCCACTACCAATGACTATATCAATACTAAAACGAGGAAGAAGGGTAAATCTCCAATATAAATAAGATGATGATATAAAGATATCAGCAAAGCGATCTATCGCTAGAGATAATCAAAGATGCTCCGAAGGTAAGACCTCCTCGAAAGAGATAAGTGGTAAGTCCTGATCCGTGCTCCTACGAAAAGTCATGAACATCTACACCTGGAAAGGGACTAGGTCCTCAGAGGGACGTAACAAGATACATAGAAGCATGCCAATTTGAATACAGTAAACATGCATAATATTTGAAAATATATAAGTATGCTATACAAGATAATCTATATGAATGAAAATGAGGATAACTTTTTGACGTATGGGCAAGGGTAGGCTACTCGATCTAAGCCTCACAACTCACACACCCGTCTAGAACATCATCAGCCGACATACCGCGGGGGTAGCGACCCTCGTAACTCCATCAATCGACATACCGTGGGGGTAGCGACCATCGGACACGACTACCATAGTGCGTGCTAGTTACTATGGATCACCATAGTGGTTATAACCCATACGCCTACTGATTGTCCTCTATGATACTAAGTGTCAAGTGTGTGTCAACATATCTAATATATAGTAACGACTGAAAGAAACTACACATGCAATGAATATACAAAAATATAATAAGCATGTAAAGTACTGTAAATAATTTGACAAGGTATCTTGCCTGGTAAGAAAGCTGCAAGGTGTAACGTCAAGGAGTCAAGCACACATGATCAGAAGCTACGGTCTCAGAATGAACGTCTCCGGATGCTGAAATAAACATTACCAACATTCTCAAAATAAGCGAGGTAGCTAGAAAACACTACCTTTTTGTCCAATTTGGACACAGGGGCAAAACGATAATTTTGGGTCAAAGCGGGCTCCACATGTGGGCCACCTTGCACCGAAAAGTGTGCCAGGGGTAAAGGTCTCTAAATGGGACAAATTATAGGTCAAATCAATTCTAAACATCAATACGAACTCAACGGTATGTCCAAATGTGGATTCCGGTGAGCCGAACATAATTCTGCCCAAAAAGTCAACTATGGGGCCCGTCAATAGGCAACTTGGTCAACTATCTCAGAATTGCGTGAAACTTGGGTCACAGGACCAGCGGGATACCACGAATCCAATGGGGCAAATTTTGTCGTGTTCTGACGAGCGTACACTAAATGACGTAGTATTTTGTAAAAGTCGCGATACGGGGAGTTGTCGCGGATACGGGTTGATTCCGACGTGCACACACGTCCAAATCAGTTTTGACAAAAACCCACATATCTGGGTATACCGTGCGCACCTTTTGGTACACTTGTTACACGACGGGGCGGTCCCGTTTGGCGGTGTCACGCCCCAGTCCCAAAATACCGAGGGACTGGACACGTGGCAATGGCCAGCAGCACGCACCGATGGACAAATCTAATTTAATGGATCCATCAGGGCATACTTAAGCTGTAGAACAACAATAAGTAGATCAAATGATATAGGTCACAGTCTATTCTAATCTCATCCACAACAGATAATCACAGATTAAATGCCAGAATAATGCAAATAGAAATAAACAACAAATCTCAATAAAAGTGTCTCGGTGAACAATCCGAGAACAAGTCTGATATATCAAAGCAAATAGACAGGAAATAAAGGAACTGGAAATAGAAACAGAAATAACTGACTATATAAAGCCAATGCTCAGGAGAAGTCCTCTGGCACGATCTCGTCCTCAGGTTCTGGTACAGCTCCTGGAAGTGCTCCTGTATGATGTATCTCTGGATGGATCTCTTCGGCTATACCTGGGGACATAATCCAGATCCAGGTCCTCAGGGGACATAGCAAGGTACAAACTAACTCATGCCAAAACAAATAAAGCAGTGCAGCAATAAATAAACAATAGGGTAAACTATGTAACCAGCTAAGTGATATGCAATATGAGAGCATCACTAGAACTCAGGCTGAAACTACCACCAGCTCTGTGTTGGGGAGCCGGTAGCAGTGATATCATGTGGTTGTCTAGCTCGTAGTGAGACTATAACGCCGGCATAATATAAACAACCTGTAGCCTGTGTGTCTCTCCCCACCCAATGTAATCATACGTCTCATGTCCACAATGTCTCATGTCCATGCCACACAGGATCAAGTCTAATACAGCAAGTCATAGTAAGCTCTAAGCATGTATGTAAAGAATATGTCCTGAAACCTGTATCCTATACAGAATCACCATGAATGTCTCAGGAAGATTCTGTCTCATGAATAGTGTCAGGTGTCCTGGGTTATGATGTACTTGATAAGACAAGTACGAGAAATGTAGGGTCTCAATATCCATGTCTATGTGATGTTACACAACTCTGCGTACGGGGTTGGCACCCGACTATTAATCGGACGCTAAGTAAAGTCACTCGGTCCTGGGTTGAACCGTTTAAATCAAGATTACATATGAAATCTACAAGAACTCAAGTAAAGTACTATAACAGGGATCACTGCGAGTTGGCAAGGTGCACTTGTCCACTGATGTATAAATAAGTCAAGGAATTAAGTAGCAAAGCTGCAGGGTTTGGCAAGGTACACTTACCTGAGGTTCTGGATCCAACTATAGCTCTGGTTTTCGTGAAATCTCCAGGAACGTCTCCGGATGCTGAAACAAATATTACCATCAGATTCAGAAAATATCAATCAGCTAAAAACGTCTGTCCTTGAGTCCAATTTGGAGACAAACACAAAAATGACAATTTCGGGTCAAAGCGGGGCCCACATGTGGCCCGCTTCACACCGAAAAATGTGTCAGGGTCAAAGGTCTCCAAATTTACCAAACTTAGTGTCAACAGATCAGGAACGATGATACAAACCCAACGGAACCTCCAGAATTGGATTCCGATGAGCCGGTCACAAAATCGCCCGTCAAGTGGAGCCTATGGGACCCACGATACGCGATTTTGTCAACGTTCTCAGAATCAAAAACTTGGGTCACAGGACCAGCGTATCCCTACGAGTCCGATGGCACAAGTTTTGTTTCAATCCGACATGTGTACACAAAGTTAGGACGCGTTCCAGAACTGACGGATACGGGACGGTGTCCGCGGATACGCGTTAATTTCGGTGTGCACGCACACCCGATTCGACTTCTGCGAAATCCCGCATGTCCGTATCAACGTCGTGCACGTATCGGTAAAGACCGCATGCGACCAAGTCATCCCGTTTGGCGGGACGTACCCAGTTCCGGGGTAAATCAGGGCATTATTTTTCCTGTTTTTGTATCGCGGTTCGCGATCGCCACCGGATGCGATGCACCGAGCGGGTTGCACAGGCACCGAGAGGGTCACGCAGGGTTCGCGATGCAACAGACAGAATCGAAAACGGGGCAGCGAGGAGAGGGAAATGGGTACCTGAACAGGGCTCCGGAAACCGAACTTTTTCGTGTCCGATACGACACAAAGTGTCCGTGTCCGAGTCCACGCGTCCTAGGGTTAGGGTTAGGGTCTGCGGCGGCCGGAGCTGGCTGGGGCGGCAGTGGCGAGGGTGGCCGGAGGTGGCGCAGGCTCGGGCGGCGCGGTGGCGGTGAGGAGGCGGTGGGTCGAGGCTGGCCGGGGCTCGGCGGAGCTCTGGCCCGCTGCTGCTGCTCTCGAGGGGCCGCTGGGAAGGAGGAAGGAGGTCGGCGTCGCGGCGGGAGGCGGCGAGGCTGGGGCACGGTGGCGCTGGCGAGGGCGGGGCACGGCGACGCTGGCAGCACGACGAGGGGAGCGATGGCGCAGGCACGACGAGGAGGTGGTCGGAGCTTGGCGGAGAGAGGGGAGGGATTAAATAGGTGGAGGAGGAGGTCGGGGAGGCCGAGGGAGGCGGCGCCGAAGGCGGAGACGGGCCGCGGGGTTCGGGGCGCGTGGCGATGTACGGAGCTGGCGGGCGGCGCGGCCGGCGAGGTGCGGAGGGCGGCGCTGGAAGCGGGCGGCCGACCGGGTCGTGCAGGGGGGGGGGGGGACTGGGTAGCGGGTTCGGGCGGGTGCGGGTGCGGGTTCGGTCGGGCGGACCCGACCCGACCTGCTAGGGCGGTCGGACCGGTCCGGTTCAGCTGGACCGGGTTCAGGCCGGTTTGAACCCGGTTCAGCCCGGTTTATTTTATTTAATTATTTGAAATAGATTTTTGGCCTTTAAAAAATATTTTCGGGTTCCAATAAATTTCCAGAAAATTACCCTAAGTCCAGTATTTTATTTTACAACATAAAATATTATTTTTATAATATTTTAATATATTTTAAAAATATTTAATTTTATTTAATGCCAAAAATACCTTATTTTTAATTAGTAAAAATTCTCAAAAAATCCCAAAAAATTCTTAAAAATCCAGTTTTAAAAATCTTGAAAAATCAGGGGGTTTACAATCTACCCCCCTTAAGAGGATTGCGTCCTCGCAATCAATGAATAACCGGTCAGCAAAGATGACACGGTTGTTAGTATCGTTCGAAACACATCAAAAGATACTTAGGGAAATATCGTTTTCCTAAGAATGAAAGTTATGCACTTTCCAGAGTAAAGAAATTTAAAGCAAGAGAACTACAACTTTTAGAAAAACCAGGTTACTATTAACAAGTTCCAAATTACGAGGTTGGGGCTGAGGTCACGAACCAATAGGCACGAGCTAAAACAAGACTAGAAACGGTAGCTACGAATCACTTACGCGCATCAACTACTCTACGAGTCTACGCGACCTCTACTGTCATCGCGAAAGCTTGTTCGCGTCCTTGCAGTCGATTTTTCTGTTGCTGCTGAGCCTGCTGGAAGAGTAGTGCCTGGGGTATCAAGGGTGGCCTCGGCTGATACCCTCCTGGAGCTGGTGGTAGGACTTCTTGAACTTCCGTTTGTGGTGCTCCCAATATTGGATAGGTTGGCCAAGGTATTGGTAACGCTTGCTGGTTACCCTTTGGTGCTTTTTCTCGACGCTCAGGGCATTCCCTCAATGGATGCTGACTGGATCCGCAAGCTAAACATACCTTCCTTTTTCGTCTGCACTCGTCCTCAATATGGCCTCGCTTACGACAATATTGACAGATAGGTAGTGCCTGTGGAGATGTTCCTGATGGCTGGTACATGTGAGGTCTTTTTGCAACTTCTTCTTGTGGTGCTCCGGCTGGTGCTGATGTGGACGGCCGCTTCAGACTGGTCTCTCTCCTGATGACGCCCTCCAGGCGTCGGGCTGCAGCAAGGACGTCCGGGTAAGATGTAGGTACAACGGATCCAATTAGTTTCTGTAGCTCAATGTTTAGTCCGTCGAAGAATTTCTCAGCCTTCTCTTCTTCTGTCGGGATCAATGTTGGGGCGAAGCGACTTAGACGAATGAACTCAGCGTTGTACTCTTCTACCGTCTTAGCATCCTGAGTGAGGTGATTGAACTTGTCCTGAAGTTCTGATCGAGCGATAGCTGTAATGTACATATCCTGGAAGAGTCTAGAGAACTCTTCCCAAGTGACTCGGTCTGGTCCGAGCCGTATCTCCTCAGATAGCCACCAGTGATGTGCATTATCCGTCAACTGCATCCTGACGACAGTCATCCAACGTTCCCTTGAAACCTCAGCTGCTTCTAATTGATGTTGAGTGTTGGTGAGCCACTCATGAACTTCAGTGGGCTCCTCCTTGCCTGAGAAGGTAAGGGGCTTCAGCTGCCGAAAATCGGTGATAGAGCCCGTCGTTGGCCGTCGTGCTGGTAGATCTGCCTGCTCTAGTGTGGTTATTAGGCTACGACTTAAAGCCTCTTGTTGAGCTTGCATTATTGCATAGATCATTTAAAACATCTGCTGTCCGTCCATGGCCTACCCTGGTGGAATTATGGGCATTGGTGGAGTAAATGGCGTCGATGGTGGAATGTCATCGTGCTGGATTCTCGAGGCGTATTGTTGCGCTGATTGTCCTCCATCCACTAGTGTTACTTCATCTTCGTTGGTTACCACAGCATCTCGTGGTGATTTTATGGGAGTCCCGTCGTTCGCTCGTGAATCCATAACCCTGTAACCAAAATAAATAATAAGAGGTACACGGAAATCAAGGCAGGATGCAAGTCAAGAAATTAATTCGAATTCGATATGGATATCAAGAACGTTTCAAACAAGTGGATGAGATCCTAGAAACTTATCATATTCTTATTGCAGGCCTGTTCGGTCCCTAAGATGAAACCGAACAATTTAGTCGAAGACCTGCATGGGCCACCACAAAAACCATGTCTCGCCCCAGTCCCAAAATACCGAGGGACTGAACACGTGGCAATGGCCAGCAGCACGCACCGATGGACAAATCTAATTTAATGGATCCATCAAGGCATACTTAAGCTGTAGAACAACAATAAGTAGATCAAATGATATAGGTCACAGTCTATTCTAATCTCATCCACAACAGATAATCACAGATTAAATGCCAGAATGATGCAAATAGAAATAAACAACAAATCTCAATAAAAGTGTCTCGGTGAACAATCCGAGAACAAGTCTGATATATCAAAGCAAATAGACAGGAAATAAAGGAACTGGAAATAGAAACAGAAATAACTGACTATATAAAGCCAATGCTCAGGAGAAGTCCTCTGGCACGATCTCGTCCTCAGGTTCTGGTACAGCTCCTGGAAGTGCTCCTGTATGATGTATCTCTGGATGGATCTCTTCGGCTATACCTGGGGACATAATCCAGATCCAGGTCCTCAGGGGACATAGCAAGGTACAAACTAACTCATGCCAAAACAAATAAAGCAGTGCAGCAATAAATAAACAATAGGGTAAACTATGTAACCAGCTAAGTGATATGCAATATGAGAGCATCACTAGAACTCAGGCTGAAACTACCACCAGCTCTGTGTCGGAGAGCCGGTAGCAGTGATATCATGTGGTTGTCTAGCTCGTAGTGAGACTAAGACGCCGGCATAATATAAACAACCTGTAGCCTGTGTGTCTCTCCCCACCCAATGTAATCATACGTCTCATGTCCACAATGTCTCATGTCCATGCCACGCAGGATCAAGTCTAATACAACAAGTCATAGTAAGCTCTAAGCATATATGTAAAGAATATGTCCTGAAACCTGTATCCTATACAGAATCACCATGAATGTCTCAGGAAGATTCTGTCTCATGAATAGTGTCAGGTATCCTGGGTTATGATGTACTTGATAAGACAAGTACGAGAAATGTAGGGTCTTGGTATCCATGTCTATGTGACGTTACACAACTTCGCGTACGGGGTTGGCACCCGACTATTAATCGGACGCTAAGTAAAGTCACTCGGTCCTGGGTTGAACCGTTTAAATCAAGATTACATATAAAATCTACAAAAAATCAAGTAAAGTACTATAAAAGGGATCACTGCAAGTTGGCAAGGTGCACTTGTCCACTGATGTATAAATAAGTCAAGGAATTAAGTAGTAAAGCTGCAGGGTTTGGCAAGGTAGACTTGCCTGAGGTTCTGGCTCCAACTATAGCTCTGGTATTCGTAAAATCTCCAGGAATATCTTCGGATGCTGAAACAAACATTACTATCAGATTCAGAAAATATCAATCAGCTAGAAATGCCTGTCCTTGAGTCCAATTTGGAGACAAGGACAAAAATGACAATTTCGGGTCAAAGCGGGGCCCACATGTGGCCCGCTTCGCACCGAAAAACGTGTCTGGGTCAAAGGTCTCCAAATTTCAAACTTAGTGTCAACAGGTCAAGAACGATGAGACAAACCCAACGAAACTTCCAGAATTGGATTCCGTTGAGCCGGTCACAAAATCGCCCGTCAAGTGGAGCTTGTGGGGCCCACGATACGTGATTTTGTCAACGTTCTCAGAATCGAACCAAACTTGGGTCACAGGACCAGCGTATCGCTACGAGTCCGATGGCATAAGTTTTGTTTCAATCCGACGTGTGTACACAAAGTTAGGACGCATTCCAGAACTGACGGATACGGGACGGTGTCCGCGGATACGCGTTGATTCCGGTGTGCACGCACACCCGATTCGACTTCTGCAAAATCCCGCACGTCCGTATCAATGTCGCACATGTATCGGTGAAGATCGCACGCGACCAAGTTATCCCGTTTGGTGGGGCGTACCCAGTTCAGGGGTGAATCAGGGCATTATTTTTTCTGTTTATGGATCGCAGTTCGCGATCGCCACAGGACGCGATGCACTGAGCTGGTTGCACGGGCACCGAGAGGGTCACACATAGTTTGCGATGCAACAGACGGAATCAAAAATGGGGCAGCAAGGAGAGAGAAACGGGTACCTGAACAGGGCTCCGGAAACCAAACTTTTTCGTGTCCGACACGACACAAAGTGTCCGTGTCCGAGTCCACGCGTCCTAGGGTTAGGGTTAGGGTCTGCGACGGCCGGAGCTGGTTGGGGCGGCACTGGCGAGGGCGGCCGGAGGTGGCGCAGGCTCGGGCGGCGCGGTGGCGGTGAGGAGGCGGCGGGTCGAGGCTGGCCGGGGCTCGGCGGAGCTCTGGCCCGCTGCTGCTGCTCTCGAGGGGCCGCTGGGAAGGAGGAAGGAGGTCAGCGTCGCGGCGGGAGGCGGCGAGGCTGGGGCACGGCGGCGCTGGCGAGGGCGGGGCACGGCGGTGCTGGTGGCACGGCGAGGGGAGCGGTGGCGCAGGCACGGCGGGGAGGTGGTCGGAGCTTGGCGGAGAGAGGAGAGGGATTAAATAGGTGGAGGAGGAGGTCGGGGAGGCCGAGGGAGGCGGCGCCGAAGGCGGAGACGGGCCGAGGGGTGCGGGGCACGTGGCGACGTGCGGAGCGGGCGGGCGGCGCGGCCGGCGAGGCGCGGAGGGCGGCGCTGGAAGCGGGCGGCCGACCGGGTCGTAGGGGGGTGAAAACTGAGTAGCGGGTTCGGGCGGGTGCGGGTGCAGGTTCGGTCGGGCGGACCCGTCCGACCCGCTAGGGAGGTCGGACTGGTCCGATTCAGCTGGACCGGGTTCAGGCCGGTTTGAACCCGGTTCAGCCCGGTTTATTTTATTTAATTATTTAAAATAGGGTTTTGGCCTTTAAAAAATATTTTTGGGGTCCAATAAATTTTCAGAAAATTATCCTAAGCCCAGTATTTTATTTTACAACATAAAATATTATATATATTTTAAAAATATTTAATTTTATTTAATGCCAAAAATACCTTGTTTTTAATTAGTAAAAATTCTCAAAAAATCCCAGAAAATTCTTAAAAATCCAGTTTTAAAATTTTTGAAAAATCAGAGGGTTTACAGGCGGGGCGTGCTCCGTATCGCAGATTCTGAAAGTTGTAAAAAGTAAGTTTTTGGGGTTTCTATCTGATTTAATTCTACACACAGCAACTAATAAATTATTGTATTTAACAGAAAATAAACTAGGTTAGGTAGTCTTCGCATAACAAAAAGAAAAATCAAATTCGGATCTCTGTGGTGGGAGATACGAGTCCGTGAACATGGGTAGTTACCGCAGTTTTTTGCGATCCAAAAAGTTGTCATTTTTTGCCAACTTGGTAGCTGTTTTTGCCTAGGGTTACGCGCTGTTCAAGGTCAACCAATATACAGATATGTAAGGAGGATAGGTTGTGAACATACCGGTGAAGACGGGGTTAAATTTGGTCGAGCGATGGCGCAGAAAATGAGGTTTGAACAGGGGTACGTTGTAGGCAGATTCTGCACGGCGGGGTTGTACGAACGCGTGGTGGTCGCGGGGCGGCTCCGGCTGTGCTGACTGCGGCGGCGCGGCAGCTCTGGTGTCGAGGCTGGGCTAGGGAGTCGGCGATGGAGTATAGGTTTAGGGTTAGGGTTTGGAAAAGAGTTATTATGTTATATATATACATGAGAGCGGGGGGGGGGGGGGGGGGTTGTCTTCCGCGCGCGTGGGGGGGAACTCGCGTGGTGTTGACAGAGGGTAGGCTACTGCTGCTAAGGGAATTAGGGGATTTAAGGGTTAGTGTTTCATTAAGGGTTTAGGAAGGGGCTTTAGTTATTTAGAATTTTCTTTTTTTTTCTTTTTCTTTTTCCTTTTCTTTTCTAATTTCTTTTCTTTTTTTTCTATTTTCATTTATTCTTTCCTAATTCTTTTCTTTTCTATTTACGCTAATAATAATAATAATAATATCATTATTATTATACTATTTATTACTATTTTTTTAATCTTTTATATTAATAAACTTTATATATATATATATATATATATATATATATATATATATATATATATATATATATATATATATATATATATATATATAATTTGAGAAATTTATATTGGTGCATACAATAAATCTATCAACTGTCCACAGGGTCTCCTACATGAAAATAATTAAGAAAAAATTATAATTGCTCCATAAATCCTCTAAATGCACCATCACCTAAAATAAAAATCCAATAAATTCTATTTCCTCTAATTAGCTAATAAATACTATAAATCAATTAAATAATTAATTAAATAATTAATAGGATTCAAAAGTTTAGGGATTTTACATCAATCCATGCTGCAGGAGGAACGATTGCGCACGTCCACACAGGTCTCCTCTGAACGGGACGAGGTTATGGCGCTTGCAGTTAAAACTCCTTCTGTTAACCGTGGGATGTCTCGTTTGTATGCTCGTGATAAATCGGAGTTGCTTTACAATTTTTGCAAACGCAACGGACATGAATAAGCCACCTACTTCGAGAAACACGACTTTCCAAATTGGTGGGGGGATCGGCCGCTTAGTGGCGGAGGTGGGGCTGGTTGCGGATGTGGTAGCGAACATGCGGCTGGTGGTAGACGTGGACGGGGTACGAAAGTGCGTGAGGTGGTGGCAGGACGTGGCTTCGTTGCTGCACATCCGTTGATGACAGATGATGGTGCAGGCGACGGCGGTATGCCGGGATTGACTCCGGACCAATGAAAACAACTTATTTCTATGCTTGGTAATTCTTCGGCCAAATCTCCGGAGGATCGTATGGTGGGTAAGTCCATTTCACCTTGAATTATTGATACATGCGCTTCGAATCATTTTACGAGGAATTTGGATTTATTGTCGGGGGTGACGGCAATGGAGGAGTGTCCAGTTGGACTCTCGGACGGACGGACTACGGTTGCCTCGTGCTGCGGGCGTGTTGCTCTTGCACCAGGCGTGGTTCTCACGAATGTTCTATTCGTACCTCAATTGCATTAAAATTTAATTTATGTGGTCCATCTTATTGATGATATAAAATATGTTGTACAATTTATTAAAAATTTGTGCGTTATACATGACCCCAGTTTGAGGACCCCGATTGACGTTGGTGAACGGTGGGGCAGACTCTACTACTTTCGTATTGTACCGAAGACTCAGGCCTTGGCAGTGACTGAGATAACTTCTCTGGACATTTGGCATCTACGACTTGGGCATTATTCTGATAAAGTAATTAAGTCACTTCCTGTTGTCAGTAGCTCTAGTAGTTCAGTGAATAAGGCATGCGAAGTTTGCCACCAGGCAAAGCAAACTCGAGGTATCTTTCCTGTTAGTGACTCTCGGGTTGTTGCAATTTTTGATTTGATACATTATGATCTTTGGGGGCCGTATCCCACTCCTTCGTGTGGAGCTCGATATTTTTTAACGATTGTAGATAATTTTGCTCGTGCTGTTTGGGTATTTTTGTTTGTTGATAAGACTGAAGTATACAAGATGTTCTCGTCATTTTTTTCTATGATTGAGGGCAATTTAATTCCAAAGTTTACATTGTGCAAAGTGATAATGGTACTGAGTTTAATTGCTCACGCGACTACTTTGCACATAATGGTATTTTATTTCAAACATCTTGTGTAAGTACACCTCAGCATAATGGGAGGGTCGAACGAAAATATAGACATATTTTGAATGTGGCACGTGCTTTACGTTTTCAAAGAAATTTGCCAATTTCTTTTTGGGGTGAGTGTATTTGGACGGCTGGTTATTTGATCAATCGAACTCCTTCGAGCTTTTTTGGTTTTAAAACCCCCTATAAAATATTATTTGGTGCTCATCCTTCTTATGATGAATTACGTATTTTTGGTTGTCTTTGTTTTGCCCACAACAAAAAAGCTAAGATGGATAAGTTTGCTCCTCGCAGTTGAAAGACTATTTTTGTGGGATACCCCATGACAAGAAGGGTTGAAAATCGTATGATCTAGCTACTGGTGATTTTTTCTCTCTCGAGATGTTAAATTTTATGAGAATGAGTTTTCCTTTTCTGTTGAAGATGATCGTGGTGATATGGCTACTCCTGACCTGGCGTCCCTTATCTTGGGCGATAATGCTTTGGGGTTTGATCTACCTCATATGAATGGGATGATCGTCGTGGAGGCTGAGGCCGCCGTGGAGGACAACGCGGCTGAGGCCGCCGTGGAAGATGAGGCAGCGGAGGCTGCTGTGGAGGAGGCAGCCATGGCGACTGCGACATCAGAGGATGAGGCGGCGGTGGTGGTGTCAAATGGTGGGGGTGCACTGGGGCGTGGCATATGTACCAAGATTCCGTCTGTGAAGCTCTATTACTTTGTTACAAATATAATACAAAAGTTGTTTCATAGTCCTCCCTCCCAACGTTTCACCACGTCCAATCACTCCTCAGGTACTCCTTATCCTATAGCAAATTTTTTGAATTGCGACCCATTTTCTTTGGAACACAGAAATTTTCTTGCAGCTGTAACTGCAGGTACAGAACCGACCTCCTTTAAAGAGGCGATTAAAGATGCAGGGTGACGAGAAGCTATGCAGAAGGAGATACAAACGTTGGAGGATAGTGGTACCTGGACTATGGAGATGCTTGTGGCTGGAAAACATGCTCTGGGGAGTCGGTGGGTATACAAGATAAAGTAAAACTCTGATGGGAGTGTTGAGCGGCTTAAAGCCCGTTTGGTGGTTTTTGGAAATCATCAGGTTGAAGGGATTTATTACAATGATACTTTTGCTCCGGTTGCAAAAATGGTTACTGTTCGTGCCTTTCTAGCTGTAGCCGCAACAAAGAATTGAAAACTATATCAGATGGATGTTCACAATGCCTTCCTACATGGAGACCTTATCGAAGAAGTGTGTATGAAACTATCATCTGGTTTCCAAACCAAACACCCTGGTCAGATATGTCGGATATTCTTTTACTGTTTATGATTGGTTTTCGCTTCCTCTTCGAGCATTTCTTGTGCTACTTGTTATTTAGGGTTGACTCTACTGGTTTTACATGGTCAGATCTCTCAGTAGCGTTAGAGGGTCTACAGGTACTTTCACGGATGACCATATTCAGAGGACTGTGTCACTAGATTGCATGTGGATTGTACTTCTTCTTCAACCTACTTTTCTGTATATCATATGTGGCATTTAGTTCAAGACAAGTGTTTAGCTTTGTATTTGGGAGCCTATTCCCACCGTATTTGACGACATGAATGTATATCCTAGACGACCGTTAGTTATACGGTGAAACACATCAAAGCTAAATCCTAATTTCTTTGTATATATAGACACTTGCCTCATCAAGAAAACCCAGTTTCTGCTCATTTTTCGGGCACACCCCACATCAAATTGTGGTTGTGTATCCATAATCCTTCTCATCATGGCTCATTTGAAAACCAAACTAGCAAACAAAGAAAAGAAAAGAAGGCTAAGCCCTAATAACATAACAAGTGATAACATAAAACTAATTTGCATGAAAAATTTGTATGACATCTTCACTCTCAATGCTACACAAATGAGAGAACAATCAACCCACAACCAGCAGAGATGATATCCTTTGCCTATGCATATAATTTTCCTTGCAGGCTCTTCGTAAGCAAAAAAAACAACAATTCTGATGAAGTTGGCACACCCATGAAATTTTGACAGCCAACAAATGGACTTGTCACATCCAGACAAATTGAAGGCAATAGGTAATTAGAAAAGTATCTATACTTACTATTGTCTTTGAATGAAGATAAGAGGAATTACTCTTATGATATCATGTTTCACAAGGTCAATTGATGAGCCAAAATTTTAACTCAGAAGAGCTTCTCTTCAAATTTTGTAAGAATGGCCAAAAACAAAGAACACAAAACTAATGAAACAATTCAAAAAAGAACACAAAAGAAGGGAGAATTACATGTAATATTTTTGTAGGATGAAAACAAGTCAAAATTGTTGGTGTTTTACACTTAGCTTTGGGAGTTTTAGTCCCACATTGAAAACCACCAATGTGTATATCTCAATATATAGCTATGCTTAGTATTTGTATATGCACATGAGGTGGTGACCCATGTGGGTTGACTTTCCTAGAGGGATTAAGTGTGAACTCAATTATGACAATATTTATTTTGACACAACCTCTGGGAAGTTTCGCTTAGAAGCTACTCGGACTCGGGCTCAAGGGCACAAAGTGGCGCTTTATTGGCTCACTTTGCACTTAGCTCGTACGCATGCGGCCAGGGTCTTTGTGGCCAGACGCTATGCTGCCAGGTTTGGTTGAGCGAGTTGCATGTGGAGGGGACATGGTCTGCTATAGGCGGCGCATGCGGTGCCTGATTTTCTGTGCCTTCCGAAAAATACGGCGCATACGACGCGAGTGGTTGCTTTCTGCGTTTGACGGCGCTTTCTGCCTCGTGCAGTACGACGTGTTAGGCGGCGAAGACGGCGCCTGCTCTGACACCCAGATTTCTGGGGATCTGGTCGGTCAGCGCATATGCGGCGACCTAGAGTTTCCTCAGGTCGCATAGAAGCTGTTTTCTCTTTATATAAAGTACCTCCTCTTTCATTTGAGGAGAGAGAAAACAGATAAAAAAATCGAGAACACCAGTTCATATGCGGCCCAGAGTTTTCCCCTCCCACATGGTGTTTCCGAGTGTTTTCGAAGGTGACATTGAGCGTTCCAGAAGTTCTTTTGTGAACTTGCTGGTTCCTGGAGGCAGATCGTCTGTACGGCAAATTTTGCATTGAGCAACGGTGGTTTTGACCACCCCAGTAATGAGATTTTCTTCAACACTTTCCTTTGCTTCGTTCTTTCTCATTGTAGCGTCTACGAACGTAAAGAGAAGAACGTTTTACTTGTTGCTTGTTGTAATCTACATTTTTCTCGAAGTCAGTTTGTAACCTGTTCTTGGTTCGTGCTTCGTTGGAATCGAAAAATATCAGATGATGAACTCTTGTGTGAATCTCTAATCTCGTTGACAACTTGGATTCCAATAGAGAGTGGACCTTTGGGTCTCGCTAGTAGCTCTGTTATGACCCGCGTTCTACCATCTTTGATCTGCTCAGGGACTAACAATCAAAATCAAGGACATTATAAATATGTCATCTAATATCTTTCTAGTTAAATACATGAATCTCTTTAAGTTTGCACAGAGAATATGATTTCAGTCTTCAATTTGGTAATATCTAATGTGATCATAGCCATCAAATTAGATTTGGTACTATAGAAAAATTGAAGCCAAAATCAACTTAGTTTAGAAATTGAAGCACCCTCATAAGAATTTCAAACCCAATAATAAGAAAACTGAAAGCTAATATAGAGAGTAGTAGTAAGTATAGACTTGCAGCACTCCCATATTAGTTTTTTTACTATTTAATCTTTTGTTATACTAACAGGTGTAGGTCGAATTAAATCCAAGAACATCATTAATTAGCAACGAGAGGTATAATTAGCAACGAGAGGTATTCACTTGAAACAATTTAATATTGACTTTTACATCTTAATATCTCACTTGCATGCACAGTGAAGTGTTTTTTTTTTTTTTTTTACATCTCATATCGCATGCATGCATGCCTACTGACCAAATTGTTCTCCTATGACCATGAAGTGGACCAAATGATGTCTATATATACTATTTGCAGAAAATAAAATCATATACTTTTCATGAATAACTTATTAACATGTTAACACTATTATACATCCTCATTAAACAACATATTATGGTGTTTAGCTTCTTTGAAGCATGTAGAGTTCATATAGAAACTCTAATTAATTAACCAAACAATTAAAGTGTCAACCAACCAGTGATCTCTCTCAAACCATCTATCAACAACACAAGTATTTTGATTTCTTCCAAAATATGCATATAGGACAAGTTTGGTTATTGCATATGCAACAGGGAATTACCAAAAAAATTCCTCTGACCAAACCTATATGCATGTTCAAGAACATATTCGAACTTGAAAAAAAAAATAGAGAGGACTCGATCTACGAGAACCATAGATCTACAACATCCTTCAGCATGCTCAAGAACATAATCGAACATGATAAATAGTAGCAGAAACATTCGAGGTTTTTTTATGGTAAAGTGGAAGCGGTGTACAAAGGGGGAGACATGAAGTAATAAACGCCTCTTCAAACACTTCAACCCCTACTTCCATACTAGCAACCAAACAAAGGAAGTGGGCTGCATATGCATGTTTCTGCAAACGACGATGCTACATTGCCCGTGGGATTGGCCCGTCCGCCTTGGCAGGTCAACTGGGGGGGGGGCAATGAGATTGTGCCACACGGACGGACGGGTGGGCGGACCAATTTTGCGGACAACTTAGCATTTTCCTACTGCAAAAATGCTCCCTTTCAGCTGCATATGCACAAACCAAACAGGCCCTTAGCAAAGGATCTGGCTTTAGAAAAGCTTTACTTGTTACTACTATCTTTATGTGTTCATCATGAAAGTCTCATTTTTAGTGACACCATTTAGTAAAGAACCGGCTTTGAACATGGTGTAATTTTAATAGTTCCAATAAGTCATTTATGATATCACTTTAATCCTTGGATCAAATCTAGTAATTAAGATCAAAGTATATATATTGAAGGTCAAGGTTTGACTTTATAATGAGCTAAGCTCAAAATTAGCTAAAGTTGCATCAAAATTTGATATATATATATATAGATTAGATCTATACTTTGAAGGGCCTTATGGCTGATTTATTCAAAGCCCAAAGGTTCGTCCTCCATGGAGTCTGCCATGATATAATTTGGGTTACAGACGTCTGCATCTGTCGTTATATCTCCAACTCCATAATTTCATGATTCCCTATAATTATTGCGGATGGCAGTGTAGAACTCTCATAGAATGTGGACCTAGCTCGCAAGAGAGACCAGGAGGTGTAGTAGCTCCATCTCTTTACCATCATTACTCTTTGACTATAAATCCTTTTAGCCAGCCCATGATGTGGTGGGTCTCTCGCGCGCTCTCAATCATGCTAAGATTGGGACAAATTAATCACTATATATGTGGTGTAATATATATATATATATATATATATATATATATATATTCGAGAGCTCCCTCCTACCGACTTAGATCTCCTGACCTAAATGTGCATGCGTTCTCTCACATGTTGTTATATCAACATTTTGAGACCAATATGTCAGCATTTTTTTAATGTCATTATCAGTTTGCAGAGAGAGAGAGAGAGAGAGAGAGAGATACTTACCACCTTTTATGCGCGCAGACATACAAATGGCCATTATCGAATGTAATGTCTTCATCCCTGCTTGTACTAGATCAAGTACATAGTGGGTCAGAGCGAAGTGATTGACTGGTTTGAGTTAGAGTAGGCCCCAATGGAGGAAAGATATTCAATGTTCTAAAAGAGGAAATGATGGGACTTCCTGTAATTGTGCACAGTTAAAGAGTCTGCACGGAGACTTGATTTAAAACTATTTAAGGCCAGTCGCTCAAAGTCCCACTTTACATGTAAGTTGTATTATTGTTTGGTAAACTGGAAGTTGAGAGTGGAAAGTGATATATTGATTTTGCGAAGTAAGTTGAGTTCCTGAATTTAGAAATATTAAAAATCTGCTTAGTTGAGCTATGAATTTGTTTAAGAAATTATAATTCTTCCACTTTTATTTTTTGGTAACACACTTGGATTTTATATTACAAAGTGTAATTCTTCCACTTCCATTGTTTGGCTAACCAACATGGAAATTGATAGCATCATCACCATATGAATAATGGTATATAATCTTACCTGCCTATCAAAGGTGCAAAATCAATCCTACTGCTATAACAAACTTGGAAAGAAAACATTATAGTATGAACTAACAAAATATAGAAAATAATGAATAATGACATATCTTTGTATTGTTGTTTAGGATATAAATAGGATTACAAAAGAGAATAAATTTGTTACAACAATAAAAACTGATAAAAAAAGAACCAGTCAAAAATATGAACCAACTAACCTATTATAGTTAAGAGAGAGAACTATCTGAACCAACTAACCTATTATAGTTAAGAGAGAGAGAGAGAGAGAGAGAGAGAGAGAGAGAGAGCTATAATTTAAATACATTAATTTAATTCTCTATTATGTCCCCCGCAAGTTGGAGCTCCTTGAGGTGAGACCAATCTTGTTCAACAAGTTATGAAAACGCATGCGAGGCAACGGTTTGGTGAGTGCATCGGCTAGTTGATCCGTCGAAGAGACTTGAGTGACTCGTAATATGCCATCTTGAACTTGTTCACGAATGAAGTAAAAATCAAGAGCCACATGTTTCATGCGAGAATGAAAGACCGAATTGGAGCCGAGGTTTGTCGCACCCACATTATCATAGTAGATTACCGGTTGTTGTGAGGACATGAAACCAAGTTCACTAAGAAGAGATGTTATCCATCTCACCTCGGCAACCGTTGAAGCAACATACCGGTACTCTGCTTCAGTCGAGGAACGAGCTACTGTTCGTTGCTTCTTCAAACTCCAGGATATCGGGTTTCGCCCTAGGTAGACAATATAAGCACTGGTGGAGGTAAAGTCGTCTTTGTTACTAGCCCAGTCAGCGTCTGAGTAAGTGTGTAGGGCGAGAGGCGATTGGCGGTGGAACATGATGCCATGATCAATGGTGCCGCACAAATATCGAAGAAGTCGCTTGACAATATTCCAGTGTTCGGTCGTCGGACGATGCATGTATTGAGATATTTTGTTGAATACATAGGCAATGTCTGGACGTGTAAGTGAGAGATACTGAAGACTGCCAACCACAACTTAAAATTTGGTTGGGTCAGTAAGTGTTGTCCCAGATTGAAGAGTGAGAATGAGAGCGGTGGCAAGCGGAGTTGCTACTGGTCGAGCATCAATCATCTTTGTTTGAGCCAGCAAGTCGGCAATGTAGTATCGCTGTGAGAGAAGAAGTCCTTGACGGCAAGGAACAACTTCAATATCAAGAAAGTATTGAAGAGTGCAGAGGTCTTTGAGCGAGAAGCGACGTGCAAGGGCCAAGATGAAGTCCTGGACCGATGTTGCATTATTACCTGTGATGATGATGTCGTCAACATAAACAAGTAACATGATAATGATACCTTTTTCATTGAGAATGAACAAAGAGGAGTCAACAACCGAGTTCGAGAAGTGAGATGCAAGTAGAAACTGACGAAGTTCATTGTACCAAGCTCTAGGAGCTTGCTTGAGACCAAATATCGTCTTTCGCAATTTGCAGACATGGTGTGGATTGTCAGCATCAACAAATCCTTGAGGCTGGGTCATGAAGACATCTTCAGTGAGTGTGCCTTGGAGAAAGGCATTGTTGACATCGAGCTGACGAAGATCCCAACCTCGACTGACAGCAAGGGAGAGTACAAGATGAACTGTTGTCGGCTTTACAACCGGACTAAACGTCTCATGGTAGTCTACTCTGGGTCATTGATGAAACCCTTTTGCCACTAAGTGAGCCTTGTACCTATCAATAGAGCCATCAGGTAAACGTTTTAGTCGAAAAATCTATTTTCTCCCATAATATTTTGCACACCATTGGGAGATACCATTTCCCAAGTGCTATTTCGAACCAAGGCAACAAATTTCTCGGATATCGCCTATCTCCATCTGCCATCTTTGATGGCCTGAGTTACACATGTGGGTTCAATTTTCGAGGCAAGTTGGGCCGAGAGGCTTAGTTTATTGGTTGGTTTATGGATGTTGTTTCTAGAATGGGTGACAATAGGTTTCACGCCTGTAATGACCCGTTTCGCTGAAGCGGACAGCCGGTTCAAATGGGCAAGTGCAACGACCCGACCCGACCCGCTTTGCTCAGTGAGAAGACTTGCTCGAGGCAAAGGATTTCAGACTTGGCCCTTCAGGAGTTCAGACTTAGACTTTCAAAGGCTCGCTCGGAGTATCGCTCGACCGAGGTAAATCATCGCTAATGTGGGTGGCTACGATGAACTTGTCTTGCTTAGTCTGCACACTTAAAATATGGACGATACATGCTAGTCGCTAGGTGAATCACCCCTTGCATGCTAATAAAGAATACAATGCACCTAGCTAAGGGAATAACCCCATCTTGTATTGCTTGTGTTAGAACATGGAAATGAAACTTGGCTAATAGTTGGACCCTCGCATGCTACCTTAACTTCGTGCAAGTCGACCCCGCTATGCCTTGAGTAGATCATTATATACTCTTTGTAGTGCACTGCTTCACATGTTTACACTGCTTGCCTTATAGATTATTTCGCTCGATATGTCCCTGTACGATTTTACTCCTCGTACTACCCATTAGACCCGTGCTAACGTAAATGCTTATGTTTCATAAAAATACATGCTTTTCTGCTTACATTGTAACTTGTACTCGTTGCCTCGTTTTAATTCTTGTCATATAATTCATGCCACGACCCCTGTAACACTATCTTGTCTTGCATTCATCTAAGTTCCTCGAAAGACTAATGAATAGTCGTTCCGAGCAAATATGAATCTGAAAGTATACAGGACTATTAGGTCGCCAAGGCAGTTCCCAAACCAGGGGATTGTATCATGTCAATAAACCAAGAATCACAGCTCGTGGAGCAATACTCGATCAGTACTGAATTTCAAATGGCCCGGAGAGTCAATTTATACTTGTGAACAATCCTGCCTTGAACTGGAACTAGTGCTTGATATATCCTGACTTGTACCTGTACCTGTACCTGTACCTGACAAGAGGCCGGAAGATTAGAGACTTGCAGGGTCACGAACAACCTGGTGCACAAGGGATATTTTTAAATCTCGTTCCGTGGACGGTCTCCGGAGCACCGGGGCCGATCCGACCGGTCGGAACCTCCTGACTGTAGTCGCCTACGTCGGGCGGGATGTGTGCAATGCCCCCTATTCCTGTTTGCACACCATATCGCCCTGAGACTACACCGTCCTCTATGGTGTCGTGCCAGTGACCTCCTGTTCATATAGATAAGTCATCCTCGCTTAGCGATAATCCACGTGCGAGTCATTGTATCGCATCGAGTAATCTGAAACACCTGAACGATTATGAGCATAAGACATCTGTCTATATTGAACACCTGAGAATCCATTGCAACACACCTGAGTAATCCGTGTAACTCGTGCACCTGAATCAAAACTCCGCTCGTGACACTCGTGTTTGCTTATGCAATTTACCTGAATTTTATTATATACATTTGTGCTTGGTTTAACTTGGTTTACCTTGGACAGGAAAGAAAGAATGGTAAGTTGGTAAGTATCGCCATATTACTCATATATCGCACGGTGTACCGCCACACGGGTTAGGCTTTTCATTATGCCATAAAACTGATCCTAAGGCAAGACTAGAAAGATAACTTAATAGATGATGCACGAAACCTATATAACGTGTTTGGATTTGTCGAGCGCGCGTGAAGCCTCCCCATCAGTGCATTTATGTACTGATAACCCACCAGATTGCTTGCAGGGTGTGTGAGAACATCGTTCGGTGCGAAAACTCTTTCGTGCATGCTAAGGCATGGAGTTCACTCTGGAACCTTGGAGCGTTGCATCCGGAGCTGAAGCACATATACAAGACATAATATTGGAACATCACCTATGTATCGTGTAGCGCCCCGCTCCGCGTAGGCGCTATGTACAAGTGATATCGCCTTGCTTGCTCGAACGGAAGTCTTCTCGGAGTGTTCCCGACCGATTGATCAATGTGGGTGGGCAGAACTGCATTCTTTGATTCTTGCACGTCTTAATAATGAATCTGAGTTTTTAAGTTGTTTGGTTGCTTAATAAGTTGCATGAATAATATAACGAGATCCTGCCTCTGCCTAAAAGAGTTAGATCCATTGCCATGCTAAGAATAAGAAATGTTGCATGCTAGAAACACTGACACTGTTATCGAATCTTGCCCAGTTAAAGAAGAATAGAACTGCATGTTTAACTTGATGTGATAAATAGACCCGTGCCAAGCTAGTCTAAACTGAAAGATCGTTCATATGTTTGCTTGTCATCGTGTTTATATGGCTTGTCTTGAATGCTTAAGCTTAAAGGAATGAATGCTTGTTTCGATGTGAGAGTATATGCTTGTCTTGTGTGTGCAGAGACTAGTAGCCAACCCTGATGTTCCGGTCCTACGGGATCTTGGCGGGTGAGGCTATTAGAAATATGATAAGATGGTTTGAATGTTGCTTTGTCACGTTGTGTTGCTATTGTGATAAGAGATGTGCCAGTGAAATGTGGGTGCTTGCGGTGGATGGAGGACAAACGAAATGTGGGAGACTAATAACGCGCCCTGAGCTCGGGGTGTGGATATTAGAATGGAGGATGGAGATCCGATGGGGTAAGACTAATAGTGCGCCCTGATGTTCCGGTCTTACGTGATCTTGGGGGGCGTGGCTATTAGATGGGAGGCGGTGCTTCAGTTGAGAAGAGTTGAGTCTGCACTAGAGAAGTTAGCTTGTTCATGGAGATAGCTGCATTCAGGTAGTTAGGGAGCATGCTATGCTACCTTCTTGCATACCTAACTGTTTGATGCAGAGACGGACAAGAAACTTATAAAGAACGGTATACATATATGTTTATGCAAATATTGTTGCTAACTTGTATGTCTGCTGCAGGGATAACCGTTCGGCCAGGGGGTAAGAAATGCGATATGTATATATAGCCTGCTTGTTCATTTTGTCTGCATCGTAGAGATTATCTGTTAGTGCTTCATGCATTGCATCGGTCAGACAATAACTATTAGTGTAGAGCAGAAACTCGGTCATAGCTGCTAATAGTATCAGAATGTGAGTCATTGGTTAGCTGGATTACCGCTACCGATCCTGAGTTTCTCGGGGATCGACCTCTGATTGATAGTTTAACTTGTGTGCATGATTGATTGATGGTTCCTAAATGCTGTCTGTCCCTAGAATCTTTGGGTATAGTTCACCAAACACGCTGCGCACACCCGGATAGGATCATCGTGCTTGAATTGGTTGCCTCGATTGATTGGTTGTTTGAATTTTGTTTTCAAAAAGATGTTTCCAAATACACAGAAATATGACTCTGTTAGCGAACTGCATGTAACGAACATAGGTAAAACTAACAAGATCACTAGTAATGCAATGTTTTGCCACATGATTACTTAGTGTGGGTTTCAGGGGGTGTAGCTTCTGTTCAGTTGTTTATACTCACCCGTACTTATAAAAGTGCTGACCCACCAACAGTTTGCTTGTTCTCAGGTGCTTGTCCGCCATTGTTTTCACTTTCCACCAACCTTCGGACATGGCTCTAGTAGCAGTTTTATGAACATGGTATCAACAATAAAGGAAAACAATCACAAAGACACAAGATTTAACATGGTTTGAATAAATTTGTCTTCATCTACGTCCATGTTCGAATACAAGTTATTTTATTATTTAGAAAAAAGTTACAATTACAAGAGATTGAAGTTTTATTTATAACAAGAGATTAAAATGATCACCAACTCCAGTATATATACCGATCTACCCCCAACTGATTTAGAGACCGAACTCATCATACTCATGTATGGACAAGCGAGCGGTGCCCCCTGCGACTCTCCAATAACTCAATCGAGATGAATTGATGAATTTGAGACTGAATATACAGTAGAAAATCTGACCAAAACTTGAAAAAACACTCACAATCTGCTGAACAATGATTACTGGTGGGCCTAAGGCATGTGGTTTATGTGGGGGCTCATCTCCGTCCAACGTCTATACAGCTCATCCCCATGCTTGAAGGGGCCTGTACTTACTTTCTTTCCTTTTCAGAAATAAATCAGTCAGGTTTACTGTGTCTATTATCACATTCAATTCACCTGAAATACTTGATAATTGCCAGCTGCAATATATATAGAACTAACTTGTTCATCAAGTAAGATCGACAAGTTTGATCTTGTATGTAACCCTAACTGTGGTAGAAGCTGAATTAGAAAAGCAGGAATTTTCTGCGCATTGTACTATGTTCATCTTGTATCTAACCCTAACTGTGGTAGAAGCTTAGTGCTTGCATCGATGATAACAGGGGCAGAGCCAACTTAGGGCTAAGGTGGGCTTTAGTCCCCTCCCAAAAATAAAATTTGTGTTTTTTTTTTTTCCATATATACTGTGTTCATATGAGTTCGGAGACGTTTCAGTCCCCTCAGCCTAATCTAGTCCATCCTAGATTGAATTTCTAGTTCCGTCACTGGGTGATGATTATAAATATTCATATTTTAAGATAAAAGCAGGATCCTTCTGGGCTCAATGTAATTCAATTCAAGCACAAATCTTTTCAAGATGGTGTCAATAATCACCCAATGAATCAAAATGTTGAGCTATAGTACAACTTTCTCTCAATATTGTCAAATAAATTGTTAAGTTTAAAGTTTATGGGACAAAAGTTACAGAAGATATTGTGAAGTTGGTTTTCTAGTTCTAAACAATGCACTTTACAATGTCTTCATCTCCATGTCATCAATTATGAATAAAAAATATATAGAAAAAGAAAGAAAGAAGAGAAGTTGTCTTGGAAGTTAAAAAAAAGTAAGCATCTCAATACTTTTGTATTGGAGCAATTTTTTCTACTTTTCTGTCTTTTGTAAATATATATAGTCTTGTCACCTAGAAAAAATATTGTCTTATACCTCGTGCAGCCATGCCATATAGAAATTGCAACACATTACAAGACAATAGAATTGGATATGCTCTAACTCTGTACATTAAGTCCCACTCTTTGATTATGCCTATACTCTTTTTGAGGGAGGGCTCTGTGCATTTTATTTTTCTATAGAAGTAGCTAGCTAGCTAGTGTCACTAGAAGTAGGAGATTAGGAGGTGTTAGAGTTATGAGATGCATGTTGGTCTGGTGGCAACAGGCTTATTCTTATTTTGCCTGCTTCATTTGCTCTTTCCATGCCTTGCCAAGGTCTTCTGCTATTCTCACAGCATCATGGGAAGCACCAGCCAACCCTCTCCTTGTGAATCCAGCAACATAGAGCCCACATTTCCCTTTCCATGAATTCGGAAATTGCTGTCTCGGGAAACCATCCTTGGAGAAGAAATCATGACTTCCCTGAAAGATTTCAAGCCAAGAGTTGATCAGTATTAATTGATTCCTATAAAATTATACATCAAAACCTTGTAACTTAAATTCTTAGAAGAAATTGAATGGGCATGATGCATGCCATCAACTATCTACATATATACCTGCAACCAATAAGGAACATTGCTACTGTAACCAGTAGCCAAGACGACCGAATCGATATCGAGGATCCGGCCATCAACGAGCTCCACACCGCCGGCTGAGAACCTCTCCACCCCAGCAACCACCTCAATTTCACCGGACTTTATCTTTCCTAGAGCTCCTACGTCCAGAACAGGGGTCGTCCCTAGCGTGTTCTTGAGCTCCAAAGGACCGGTCGAAGGCCTCTTCAATCCATACTTGTCCGTGTTCCCGAGTACCAACCGAGCCAAAATCAGCAGCACCTTGTCAACCAGCCACAATGGTAGCCATTTCATCAGTAAGACGGCCCACTCGAACGTCGATTTTCCGAGAACCTCCCTCGGCAACACATGAACCTGCAGTAACAAGAACGTCAGTTAAGGAAGACAGACTCGTTGCTTTTAAGATATGATTAGATTTAGAATTAGATTCAAATATATCTTTATGTATCTCGAATATGGATACATTATAGATATTATTTCTTCTATACGGATATAATTCGTTCTTGATCTATATATATATATTCATAGTCACGGTGCCTAAGCGATTCACATAAACGGATTGGTTAATTAGTCATTTGATTATGAGACTAGAGAAAGGGGAAGTGAGAGACCGAAACCCTAATTCCTTAATAGCTTCTTGTGCACTGAACCGGAAAAGAGAATGAAAGATGGACTGGTTGCAAGGCCTATAAGCTAAAGCCAGAAAAGGTAGCACGGAAGGGAGTTGAATATGATTCTCCGAAGCAGATTGGCTTTTGAGATGTGGGTTCGGGTTTGCCATTTCAATAATTTTCGTCTGATCTTAGGATCAAATCTTTAGCATTGAGATGCTTAACGCAGCTGTTCCAGTTTATTGCACTTCAATCAAAGACGCTTTGGCTGTGGTGCCATTCATAAAATTGTATGTGTATCGAAGGTATATGATCTTATTGTGGAGAAATAGATCTAAGACTTCCTATCCTATAAGTGTCTTAGGTTCCTTCCTTAGCTTAGATGATAGCAGATTGGCTGTGATAGAAGGAAGGACAGGTCTCTAGTAGATCTTGTATTGTAAATTGTATGAACTTCTTCTATATCATCCTTTAATAAAATCAAGATTGTTGATTTATTAATTTGATCATGTTGTGAGGAGAGGAGCATGTACTGACCGAGTTGCGTACCACCATGGAAGGGAATGCGTGGTGGTGGCAGAGGTCAAGGCAGACCTCCATGCCAGAGTTCCCGCAGCCGACCAACAGCACCTTCTTCCCCCTGTAGGCCTCACCGGACTTGTAGTCGCAGGCGTGGGTGGTGTCACCTCCGAACTCTCTCATTCCTCGTATGTCAGGGACCACCCTCTCCGCATTCTCCCCCGTGGCCACCACCAGCCACCGTCCTATGTACTCAACCACCTCGCCGCCGCCAGCTGCCGTGGTCTCGACTACTACGGCGGCCGCCTTCACCCTCCAGAGGCCGTCCGTCTCGTCGTACCTAGCGGACCGGACGGCCTGATTGAATCTCGGGCTAACGTCGAAGCGCTTCGCGTACAACTCCAAGTAGTCCACGAACTGGTTCTTGCAAGGGTAGTCGGGGTAGGAGTCCGGGAAGGGGAGCCCCGGAAGTTGGCAGAATCGCTTGGGGAGGTGGAGCCTTAGGCGGTCGTAGGCGCGCTTCTGCCAGAGGGATGCTATGCAGTCGGAGCGCTCTAGGATCACGTAGGGCACGCCGTGGTCCTTCAGGGAGGCGGCCACGGCTAGCCCGGAAGGGCCGGCACCTACAATGATCGGGCCGTTCACCCACACGCACCTAATTGGGAATAGGAAGTCATTGTAGTTATCATCTGATGATGTAGTGTGATCAGCCATGATGATCAATCTATGAGGTTCGTTTTGTGGAGTTTGGAAAGGGAGAAGGAGAGTGGAGCTAGAGGGAGGAAGATGGAGTTTAAATGAAGTGGAGTGGAGTAGAGTGTGGAAGTATGGAGGGAAGGGCATATGTTTAAATAGGAGTAGAGTAGGCAAATAGTGGAAGGTAATAGGGAAGGGCATATGTTTAAATAGGAGTAGAGTAGGCAAATAGTGGAAGGTCATAAAGTTGTTCATTATGGCTGGACTTACCGTTTTTTTCCCTCTCTCTACCCCTAGATCCTCCAACACTCTTTAATTAACTATTCGAGACACCTCTCCCACCCCATTCCCGCGAATCGAATCCTGTCCACCTTTTATGTTGCAAGTCTTTTACCACTAGGCTACTATTTGTGGACGCTGGACTTACCATTCGTTCATTTATTCAGCATCATTTCCCATAAGCCCATCCTGTTCTTTAGAGATTATTCTACTTAATAGCAAATAATGGTGTATTCTAGTAGGTTTTTTCAGTTTCAACTGATGACCGAATAAATAAATATTCTAAAAATTTAGAGCCAAAATGAGTCAAAACTGAACCAAACCTAATAATCGATTCGATTTTGTTCGATTGGACTATTTTTATTATTTAGTGGGTCGGATCCAAAGTTGAAATTATGGTTAGATTATACTAAATTTTGTAATTTTTATACACATGTTTGTTGTATTTAAAAGTTGCTTTCAAAGTTAGACTAGTTATTAAATTATCAAAGTTGAGCTACAAAATACATTAAAAAAAATTATTATTTTCAAAATATACACATTTTTAATATCAATATATGCATAATTTGGAGGGTATTTATATAATTGCATAAGACTTATTCCATTTTTGATTTTGGATCGAAATCGAAATCCAAAACTGAAACCGAATAAAAAAAAATAGAATTTTTAAAACTGAAATCGAATAATTTTTTTTTTTCAAACCAAACCGAATATGTTATTCTGTTCCGTTCAATTTTTGGTCCAAAATCGAATAATGCTCACAGTGTATTCTCTCTCTTTCTTCGTCAATATTTTTATCCCAAAATTTTGAACCATGAGGATTTGTTTTGGTATGCAAACAAATATATACACTTGGATATATCTTACTAACATACTATGTATAGCGTTTATATACACGGTATATATAGAGAAACTATTAGTTGATACTATATATGTGTATGCAAACAAATATATACACCCAGATATATGTTACTAGCATACTACGTATAGTATTTTATACATATACACTATATGTTATATATTATATTAAAAACTATACATTAATACATATATATAGGAAAAATTAGATTTATATTCTTCACCCAAATAGACCGACTCGTGAGCTAGACAGGATCCAATCTGATCTAATCTGAAGCGGTTCTATTCAGACCCTATGGTCAGACGAATAATTTGACCGAACTAATCTCGCACGAACCTAACCTAATCAAATCCGGTCCGTCCGGTCCGGATCGACCCAGGTGCTATGGAACCAACCAACTACTACTAATATAAATTGAATAGCATGGTAGAACTATACTGGTACCAAGCTATAAAATGTAGGGAACAAAACGCGAAAACTGTTTCCCCAAGCCAAGAGACCGTGAGAGGACCACAATCACTTTTAAAACGAACTTAAAAAAAAAAATACGGGACGATCGGAGTCCAACGCTTGGAAAGTTCTTCACTAATAAAATAGTGATTACATCATCTACAAACTTCTTCAATCGATCCAAACATATCATTGCAACAACTCAAATTAATGAAAATAGATTACAAAAGGTTATCGAAGACGAGATAACGAGGACCAATTATCAATGATCTTTTCGAAATGATCCATTTTCGAAATAGTCTCAAATTCCTTCATTTTTTTTCTTTTAAAGTTGCAAATTTGAGAACTCTCTCATTTTGATCTATCTCTGGTAGATGACGATCTTGAGATAATGGATTAGGGTAAGAAAAGTTCTATTTAAAGTCCATAATCTTGTAAGAATCTGGACCATTGATTTAGATCCAACGTTGTTAATAAAATATCTATTTTCGTTTCAGCCCCAACACCGGTGTACCGATGGTATACCGGCGCTATACCGGTAGCGGTAGACCAATGGTAAATCGAATTGTGCCGCTTTGAGTCAGAATCTTTTTTCGGAACAAACTGCTTTAGAACTGGTATACCTTTGGTACATCGACAACATTATGTATACTGCTGATACTGACTGTAGTTTTTCAATGACTCTAATATGCGCATCGACCTTTTGTCGTCTTCAACTTTTCGAAATTCTTTGACACACGAATGATGTTGATCGTACTCTGAAATATTTTCCACAAACATATCGTCCCTTCAAAATCACAATCAAAATCACATGTATTTTGTAATCATCTTATTTTGTCCTAAAGTATTAAGATTGTGATTTTGAAACCATAACCACAGCCAAATCCTTTTCTTTTGAATATTATTTCCCATTTGACCAGATGGTATCATTTTCCACTCTCTATACTACCCTTCCAAGGAAATCATCTTTGAATATTGTGGATGTGTTTGATGACCCACATAATCAAAGCAGACCTTGACAAAGATGGTATCATAATGAGTTGATGAGTAACCCCTTCTTTCTATCCTTCTTCGACAAAGACCTTGTTTTTCCATCTCTAAAGTTTTTCCGGAAACTCTTTCTATAATCAAATGCACAATCTCCTTGTTTAGGAGAACAAGCCCTCAAGGGGACACCCAAATAATTTAGTGGTAGATTATCCAATTTGTAGTTGAAGATTATTTCAGCTATTAAGAGTGAAATCTAAATTCTCTCCAAAATTAATCATCACTCTTATCATAGTTGTAATCTTAAGACCAAACCTAATTTCCAAGGAGTACAGAATCTATTTGATGATCCCTATTAGTATTGGACAACAAAGTATCATCAATATATTGGACAATTCCATTTGTAGGCGCTTTGTCAAGTTCTTTGGCACAGAAATTTATATTACAGTATCAGTCGATTGGGTTGGAAATCACACTATCAGACCACGACACTGACACCATACGATGAAAATCTGACGCGTCCTGCAAGTATTTCGAAATCGTGTCTGAGAATGTCCGCAACAAAAAATTTAGGCCAACCCACATGAGATAACCAACTCATGTCTAACGAACACCAAGCACAGATAAAGACAAATATATGGCGGTGACTACGTCACCTGGACAAATTTTAACCTTTATAACTCAGGTAAAATTAAAAGATTGACAAAATTAATGTTGAAATCCTTTGTCCTAATAGGTTCAACCTTCTCACCATACTCAAGAAGAAAAATAAGAGATTACAATTGAAATTGTTCACCAACCCGTAGCAATTTTTCTAACCGAAGTTGACGACTCCCCGATTAGATCTCATTCTTCCTTCTGTCTTAGATGTCGAAGTCCTAAGAGCAAAGCACGGACTTTCTTCTAGATTTTCTGTGGACGAGCACCCTGAATCCCTACATTGTGCTATGCTTTGTGCCTCCACCCTCCTCCTATATTTATAGGATGAGAAATCATATTTTAGGTCATAATAGGATTTTCTAAATAGAAAATCTTAAAATAAGAATCATATTCCACCTAAAACAATCCAACACCAATTATTGGCGTCTAAATATGGTCAAATTAAATATTTGATACAAATTTAAAATCTAATTAAATCTTACATTTAATGTAGATTTTTAAATTATATCAAATCAAATCTTTGACCATATTTGGGCTCCGAAATTCACCAAATCCAGACTGGACCCCAACAATCTCCCCCTCCAGTCCGATGAGAGGGTGTTGACCCTATGGCCTCTTAACTGGACTCCATGCATGTCGTCCCGCGACAGAGTTCCTGCTCCCCCATGCCACCGATCTCCGATCTCCCGAGTTGCTTTGCATCTTCCTTCGTCTCCAGCTCCTCGACCGTCACATCGACGCTAGTTACCATGCGTAGCACCTTCTGTACCACTGGGATCCTGCCGACATCAATGACACGACTAAGGCCAAAGTCACTGACTATCAGCCTCACCGTGAGTCTTGGTTGCCTGTCCCCGACTTTCGTCTTCCACCGAAACTTGCTAACATTCCAACGAGATTCTTCACCCTTGGCTGGCTAAACCAAGTGGACGGTGCGATTCTTCTGAGATTCGAACTCCTGAATCTGTCCACCTTCGTGTTCAAACTTGAAGCTCCCTCATACACATGCGTCTAGTTGCAGAACATCACGCACTGTGCATGTTGTCAATGACCCACAGCTCCCCCGGAACTGTGTGATTGGTGACTCTCTCGCCTCAGATTGAGTTTGCTGCAAACCTTAATCTCCTTTCTGGCCTCGAACTGCTGAAACTAATGTCACTCCGTAAAGCTTTGACAAACCATCCGTCGTCAAAACCGGATCGTGAAGCAACCCCACCTGAAGACCGACATCCATCTGTCATGGGACCGACATACTGACCCTCAATCTTTAGCTCATCACCATTCATCGCTTTGTCTCGACGAACCGAATCCTCCGTAATTATCAACGTGTCTTGAAGCCCCTCCCCAGCAAGTTTCCGACGATCCAACTCCTGTCAAATACCCCTCGAGCCTCCATCTGATGTCTGTGGTCTGCCTGTACAACTCAGCGGCTTGACCCTGTACATGCCACAACATAAATCTCCTCAAGCCAGCTGTTGGGAACTATTCGTAAGCATCCAATCTTTGTCCCCAAACAAACTGCAACAGCCATAATTTGCCAGCCTCCCTACCGAAATCAAGTTGTAGCGCAAATTCGGTACATGTCGCACATCCTTGAGAGCGAGCTTCTCACCAAGCTCCGTTATCAAATACACATCACTGATGCCTACAACTGCAACGTCCCCTTGTTTTCCATCTTCACACGTCCAAACCTACCGTCGTAGTATGACGTGAATTTCCTCCTATATGGAGTGACGTGATACGATGCCTCCGTGTACATGACCCAATCGCCATTATGACACATGCCACAAGGTTCCTCTACGTCGGTTGCTACGATGATGAGATCTCCCATAGCCGTGAGATCCTCCTGATCATCCTTGCCTTTGACCTTATCAACTTTGAGCTTAATGCAGTTTCTCTTGATATGACCAATTTTGCCACAGTAATAGAAGCCCTCCTTGCGGTGCACAGTCGCAAGTGTGGTGCCCCGTTCCCCTTATTCGGGGAGCGCGGCTAAGAAATACAAGACGGTATCGTTCGATCGGGATAGATTGAATCAAGAACTCATCCTCATTATGGATTTGTCTCTTCGAAATCGATTTCCATATTCAGTGGACCATGCCCCAAGGATCGGCTTAGTGGCAGAGTCAGGAGGGACCTCTCCGCTGCATTCTTTGTTGTCTAGTTTTCGCTGTCGCTTGTTGCTTTCGTGCCTTGAGTTGGTTTTCGGATTTGCTTGGGTTTTTTTGAACGATTTCAATGGATTTTATTGCTTTCGTTCGTAGGATTGCACTTCAATTCCGATAACTAAAAGAGAAAAAGAAGTACTGATCAGCTGTTCGTGGCAATACAGGTGATCCAGCAGTAGGTGTCGCTCGAGCGGACTCCTAAAGCACTTCTTTCCTTCTTCCTTCCAACTACTAAAGTGAGTGGCTACCAACCCGATTAGCTAGCCCTACTTGCTAGTCTTCACATCTAAATCTTGTATTCGTGCTTGTCCCGATCAAACGATACCAAGTAAATAACTAAAAGATATCAAGATAATAAGGGAATAGACTTGGGTCAACATGCTTGTCAATGAAACTTGTGAACGGTTACTTACTTACATGCTTGCTCGTTTGAATTGTTCATCATATGCATAATTACAAGTTAGAACACATATCTCTTCTTAAATTTGTACTATGTATAGAACTCTTCTTAAATACAATAACTCAACAGGAAGACTATGCAAAAGTAGATCTTGCCCTGTTATTGCCCTGTGCCTGATATCGCCCTGTATTGCCTCAAATGCTAACTTAGTGTACTGCGTTGATCACGGACAACTTGTGCACAAGGTCTTAGTTCCTGCAGACGGTCGCTGGGGCACTGGCACCGATCCGATCCGGACGGAACTCACGATAGTCGCCTGCTTCGGATGGAGTGGCTTGTGGCGCCTCCTGTTCTCTGCGCCGCACGTCATTCCGTCCCGAGACTAGCCCGTCCATTATGGCAACGTGCCAGTGATCCCCTCGTATATTTAAACCTGTTGCAACTAACTTGTGTCTTCTTGGCAGGGAAGGCATGGTAAGTAATGTGCAGGTGGTTCAGACGGGTAGGTAAATATCACCGAGCGGTGGCAGGTTATTTCAGTAATTTCTATATCTATTTTTTGCTGTAAAAATGAACTAAGGCAAGATAGAAACCCATAAAATACGCATGCTTCATTAAAATAACATGTTGATTGGTATAGTTGGGTTAGCTTGCCTTCACCAGTACGTTTCGATGTACTGACCCTCGTTGAAACAGGTTCCCCGCGCTAAGGAGAGCCGAGCGAGGAGCAGGAGACAAACCCCCAATCCAGTCCAGCTGTAGGCATGCCTCGACCGTGCCAACCTTTTGAAGAAGCATTTTGACGAAGCTAGCCACCAAGCAAACATGCAACTTCGTGGCAAAGCAGTCGTTCCGACACAAGGTCTTATATTTTGAGTTTAGTAAGGATGTAATGTACAGGACTGCTATCTCATTTTGTGTCAACACTTTTGTAAGCCCATAGAGGCAATCCTTATGACTCAGTTCAAGGAGTTTGTAATAGATGTTCATATTATCAATAAAAGAGAACTTTTCCATGTTTTAATATGTGTTTCAATTATCTGCGTACTCTGAATATGTGCTCGCTATGCAAAACAAAAATACTAAGCCTTGTGCGGGGCGCAACCTAGGTCCGCACGGCGGTCACGCCAGGGGGACGACTATCGATTCCACGGAATCGGGGCGTGACATGTTGGTATCAGAGCTCAGCTTCAAAGTTCCTTTGATTCTTGAACTGGAAAAGTTCCCTTAACGATAAATTTCTGTGCGAACTCCTGAACTCGTTAAGGCCAAAATGAGATACGTTCATGCAATAAGTCCATAATACATTATGATCCTGATGTAAATTACTCTCTTTTCAAGGAATGGCGCAAGCGCAACCATCAGCGCTAGCACCAGGCGAGACAAGGACTCAGGAGAGCAGTTCCAGAACTTCAGGAAGCTCTCGGAGCCAACGCGGCATGTCTCGATCAGATTCGCTTCAACAGGTGATACAAATGTTAACGGAGCAACGACAGAGAGATGATGCCCGCCAAGCCAAGTTCGAGAGCAATCTTGAGGCACGACTCTCAGTCCAACAAAAGCAGGTAGATACCCTGCAGCAGCTTGTTCAGACCCTGGCCTCCAACCAATCTGCTGCAACAACAGCTACACCAGTGGAGCAGCCAGCACTTGAAGTCGAGACACCGCTAGTGCCAAGGACGAGGGAAGTGACTGCCTTCACCTTTGGTAACTTCAAGAAGGTCTGCAACACGCCATTTAATGGGACTGAGGACCCGATCGTGGCCCTAGATTGGCTCGCCGAGCTTGAAGATCATTTTTCTCTCCTAGAAGTGCCGGAAGACAAGCGCGTCACCTGTGCCCAACTACTGCTTCGCCTCAATGCGCACGACTGGTGGGATGTGCATCGACGATCTCTTCAACCTGGCCATGGAGAGGAGGCGATCGCATAGACGACTTTTTATGCCGCATTTGAGGAGGAGTTTATACCCCCACCTGTACGCCGTCAACGGAAAAACGAGTTTGTTCAGCTCCGGCAGGGCAGCATGACGGTAAAGCAATATTCGGCAGAATTCAACAAACTGGCCAAATTTGCTACCGCTTATCTACCGGATGCAGCGAGTCGTGCCAGACGATTCGAAGGAGGGCTACGTCCTGGCATCCACGGGCACGTAGCCGTTCCGCAGTATCAGACGATGAGGGAAGTCTTAAACCATGCCCTTTCGCTCGAACCGCAGTATCCTCACGTTGCTGCCGGTGCTGTGCAAACTTCCAATCACAAACGCCAAGGCAACGATAGAGGAAACAACGCTGCAAAGCGTCAAAATAACGGCGGTCGTCAGCGAGAAAACCAGGGGCAGCGTTGCACCTACTACAACAGAAGAGGGCACACCGAGAATGTCTGTCGCAAACGGCTCGGCACTTGCCTCAGATGCGGCGATCCTAGCCACCAGATTAGCAGTTGTCAGCTCCTTCCACCTCAACAACAACAGAATCAGACTCCGGCTCCTCAGGAAAATTGAGCGGCGCCTCAGCAAGGGCGTAATCAAGCTCAGGGCCGGGTCTATACCATGACACGAGAAGAAGCTTTGGCCTCGGACACCGTGGTGTCAGGTACTTTGCTTTACAATAACATACCTGCTCGTGTTCTTTTTTATTCAGGTGCAACGCATAGCTTTATTTCTACAAACTTTGCCACGGAGAACAATGTAAAAATGACTTCGTTGCATTTAGATTTAAGCGTTAGCACCCCATCTGGTACAAAAATACCTGTCTGTTCAGCATGCCTAGGCGGTTATATCTGTATTGGGGAGAGAAAGCTGTCACTTGATGTTTTAGTTCTTGATATACGGGACTACGATATCATTTTGGGAATGGACTGGCTCAGCGCGTGCTCGACAACTATAAAGTGTGCAGAGAAACGAGTCATCTTCCACCTGCCTGGAGAAGCCGAGTTCTGTTACACAAGTAGTCCGACAACTGATGCGACTGGGTCCTGCATGGTGATTTCGGCAAAATCTGCTCGACGAATGCTCCACACAGGCTGCGAGAGATTCTTAGCGTTGGTTCGGGACACACGGCAGGACTACGCAAATGTCGAGTCTACTTCCGTTGAGGCAGAGTTCCCCGATGTGTTTCCGAGCGAACTACCCGGCATGCCACCAGACCGAGAGATTGAATTCACTATCGATACATTCCCAAACACGTAGCCGTTTTCCAAGCCTCCGTACAGAATGGCACCTGCAGAGCTGAATGAATTAAAATGCCAACTTCAAGAATTACTAGATCGTGGGTTCATCCGTCCGAGCGTGTCTCCTTGGGGCGCTCCTGTGCTCTTTGTGAAGAAGAAGGACGGAACTCTACGCCTCTGCATTGACTACAGGGAATTGAACAAAGTCACTATCAGAAACAAATATCCTCTTCCACGGATAAATGACTTGTTTGATCAGCTACAAGGGGCAACGGTGTTCTCTAAGATTGATCTTCGCTCGGGTTATCACCAGCTGAAGATTAAGCCAGAAGACGTGCCCAAGACTGCTTTTCGAACCCGCTACGGCCATTACGAGTTTTCAGTGATGCCGTTTGGACTGATGAATGCACCTGCTGCATTCATGGATGTTATGAATCGTGTATTCAGGCCTTTCATCGATAAATTCGTGGTGGTTTTTATCGATGACATCTTGGTGTACTCGAAGACTAGGGATGAGCACGCAGGACACCTGCGGATGGTGCTGCAGACCCTTCGAGACAACAAGTTGTACGCCAAACTGAGTAAATATGAATTCTGGTTGGACAGTATCTCATTTTTGGGGCATATTATCTCCTCGGAAGGCATCTCAGTTGATCCGAAGAAGATAGAAGCAATCACTCAGTGGAAATGTCCGGAGTCAGCTAGCGATGTCCGAAGTTTTCTTGGACTGGCAGGGTACTACCGTAGGTTCATAGAGAATTTTACTAGAATTGCTTCGCCCTTGACTCAACTCACACGGAAGGGTGCGAAGTTTTCTTGGACGGACGACTGTGAAGCTTCGTTTACGGAGTTAAAACAGCGTCTTATCTCTGCCCCAATTCTCACTCTGCCGAACGGACCCGATGATTTTAAGATATATAGTGATGCCTCATGTAAACTCCCTCGACCAAATTTCAGTATTTTAATATTATTTTTGGTTAATTAGAATCAGTGCAATTTTTAAAAATTTATTTATTGTATATTCTATTGATTGTGCACATGTTCATTACACAATTAATTAGGGCCTCACACTAGCTGTTAACCCTAAACTAATTTTACATTCCTGTCCTAAACTTGCTAGACTATATTTTCTGTATTTTTAGCAACTTCCAAAAACCTCGTTTTATGCTTCGTTTTAGTCGCACAAATATCGTTACAAACGTACGTATTTAATTCCTATTTAATTTTCTGCTCTTTACCAACCTCTGTACCCTAGAGATTTGAGGACCAGTAGGCACCTGTTTTGCCCAACCAAAAATACGATAATATTCTACACTAATTGTATTACAATTATCGTATTGACACCGTAGAAAAATTATGACCCTAACTGCCCTTAAATAATTAGTGAACACCGTGCGCAGTATTTATTAAATAATAAATACGGTGACCCGTATCACCTAAGAAATCAGACCCTGTATCTGCCCAGACTCACCCCACACAGTCCAAAACATTCTCCCCAGCTTTTCCCCTCAATTCTGTAAAATTTGGTAATTTTTGGAACCAGATGATTTTCCAGACAAATTTCATAATTGCGCAATTTTCCAATTGTTGGACTTTTATGCAATTTATGAAAAGATTAGGGTTTTTATGCAAAATGTATGTTAGATGGCATTACCCTATTGGCTAGACAATAGGTGGCATGGGACCCACAGAAAAATCTGCTAAAAATATCCCAAAAATTCAAATTACTAAAATACCCCCAAAGTTTCCTTTAATTACGAAAATGCCATTGGCCTAAATCCTATATAAACCCTAAACACACCCCTCTCTCTCTCATTCCCCGACTCCCCTCGGCCAGCTCCGGCGACCGCCCACCGCCGGACCACCGCCAACTCCTTCGCCCCTCCCCCGGCTACCTCCCCGTCCATCGCCACCCTCTCCGGCCACCGCCTCCGCCGTGGCAAGCCACCGCAGCACCCCTCCCCTCCCTGCCCGACAGCAACTCCTCCTCTCCCCGACGCCCCTCACGGTCACCCCGACCACCGTGGACCACCGCCACCACCACCAAACACCTCGCCATCTCCTTCTCCACCGCCCTGACCTACCCCCACCGCCCCACGACGGCCTCCGCCGCTGGCAGCTCCCCCGCAAACCTCCACCACCCTCGCCCTGTCACCTTCCCCGAACTACCCCGACAGTCCCCCACCGCCCCTCCGACAGCCTCCGACCTCCGCCACCGCCCCAGACCTCTCCGCCCCGACGTCCTCCTTCGATCCCTCCGCCTGGCCGGCCGTCTCCACCGCTGCTCCGCCGCCACAAGCTGCTGCAGCTGCCACTGCTACTGCTGACTGCAGCTACTGCTGCAGTTGCAGCTCCGGCCAGCAGCCGCCGTAGCCTCGCCGGAGCTCCACCGGCGACTACGCGGGTCCCCCCCCCTGACGTGGCAGGTGATCTCTCTCTCTCTCTCTCTACGTATTTAAATACGTATATGTGTATGTATATATGTATAAGTATATGTATATGTATATATATGTATATATATATGTATATATATATGTATATTAATATATATGTATGTGGTTATTTATATATTATATAATATATATTATATAAATACTATAAATACAGTATATATATGTATAATAATTATTATTATTATTATAATCTTATCATATATGTATGTATATATTTATGTATATATATACATATAAATATATATCTATACATAATTATACATATATATTTATATATATGTATATTAAGTATATAAATCTAATTATATATATATATATTTACAAATATATATTAGAGTATTGTATATATATTTATATGTAATTTATTTTATAATATATAAATACTATTATACAGTATAATAATACTGTATATACTAGTATTATATATATACTAAATATATGTATATATATATCTATCATTATATACATATATGTATGTATGTATATGTATGTGTACTACATACTATTAGATAATATTATTTATTCTGTTTATATATATATATCTATAGTATATATATATGTACATATATTTATATATATATAATATGTATACTATATATATATATATCATATATATATAACATATTTATATATGTTATATAATTACTACTATAATGTATATATGTATACTATGCATTTTTTCCTTTTATTACTGCATTTTATTTCCTGCACTATATATATGTATAAATATACCTATATATATTATCTATAAATATTATTCAGCTGGATAATACAGCATATATATATATATATATATTATATATTTTCAATTCCTGCAAAGTCATTCAATTAATTATATCTATAATATTATATATTGTGCTGGATATTACAGCCTATTTATATATTGCACTTTATTATATATTATTATATTTAACAGTGGTCACATATAGACCCTGATATTGCTGAACAGTACAGCATTTATATATGTATTTAAATTCCTGCAATGTTATTTTATTTTATCTATATATATTTATATCAGTGGATACTCCCTTATAATATTATAGTACTATATATAAACAGTGGATATACCCTGCTATTATATTATTTACATTCCTGCATTCTCTTTTCTGTATATATATAAGAATATATATATATACTACTACTACATACTATATCTATAAGAATATATATATATACTATATATATATATATCTGTGGTGTGTATCCTATATATACATAGGTATATATACTTTTATATTACAGCCTTGATATTCACGAACCCTGTCTATTTTAACAGAAACCAACTCCAGCACAGCCAGTGACCCCCTGTCACCAGCAACCTTAAACCTGACTGCAAGATCAGGTTATCAACACTATCAGGGAGTAGGCAAGTATACCTTGCCAAGTTTAATGTTAAAAATTGTTTATTGTTATTATTGCTAAATTTCAAATGAACTGTTAAATGTTATTATTATAAATTATAAATAAACAATATGTATCTGAGATTGCCTTGGGTACAGTCAACAGATACGTTGACTTAGTGTAATCAACTTAGTAGTTACAGACTTACCAAAAATTGTGAGGATATCCTAATATTCTCCTAGACCCTATCACGGGAACACGCAACATGGTTGCAATGCATATTTGGATGTGAGCTGCGTATTTGACTAGCTACCAGTACGTATGACCACATCACGGATTAGAATAATTTAGGAAATATGCGACTTGACATTTAGTTACATTGGGAGGGGAGAACAACTAAAATACGTATGGGACACCCACCTCTTTACCATGTGCCGCACTCGACGGAGTGATACGGATGATATATGTATATAATCATGTGACCATTCTCATCGTAGATGGAAAATTGTATAGTGCCCTTGAACGGGGGCATATGTGGCATATACTAGCCTGTCACTACAGATTGGTGAATTACGTCAGCATATGTCTAGCCACACATTTCCCATACGTACTAGGTTGTCTCAATTTGCATTCACTTAGATGGTTAGCACCATGTATTTATTTTATTCAGTAGTTTAATTCAGTATTTACATACTTGGCATGTTATTTTCTTGTATCTTGTTACGTCCCTCTGAGGACCTGGTTCCCTGACCAGGTTTAGCTGAGACATTCCACCCCACAGTACCTGGACCTGGACTGGAGTCTGGACATGCCCTTGAGATGGAGTCAGAGGAGATGACGTCAGAGTCTACCTGAGTGCACCTGGAGTTGGAGCTACATATTTTTGAGGATGTTGTGCTAGTTTATCTTATTTCACTCCTGCTTACTTTTTGTAGTGGGATTGTTCCCACCTGACTTTATCTGGGTTGTATATGACATTTCAGATATAGCATCTATATATTCAGCATTTTCCCTGTTATTCTTGTGGATGAGATAGATTTACCTGTATTTAGACTTGTAGTATTTTAGGACAGCGTAGCACATCACTTTGGGTCCATTAAAATTGGGTAATCCCTTAGTGACGTGTCAGCTGGCCAGTGACACGTGGCCTAGTTCCGTATATTCTTGGGACTGGGGCGTGACACCTCAGGAAAGGGTCTGGGATGTGTTCTGATGCAATGAGACAAAGTGATAGTGTAAACCCCCTGAATTTTCAAATTATTAAATCTTGGATTTTTTCCAATTTTCTGGAATTTTCTGGGAATTTTCTGTAATTAAAATCAAGGTTTTCAATTAATAAATGATTTTTAAATGTTAATAAATAATATTAAAATATTATGAAAATAATATTTTTGGGTGTAAAATGGAAAACTGGACTTAGGACAATTTTTCTGGAATTTATTGGACCCCGGACCTATTTTTAAAACACCTAAAACTAATTAATTATTTAATTATTAATTAATTAACTGTTTTATTATTATTATTATTATTATTATTATTATTATTATTATTATTTTAAATATATTATATAACCCGGCCCAACCAACCCTCGGCCCAATGGGCCCAAACCCAGCCCGCTCAGCCCTAGCGGCCCGCTACCCTGACGGGTCGGGTCGGGTCCGCCCGGCCGAACCCGACCCGCCGCCCGAACCGCTAAGCCCCCAGCCGCACGACCCGCGCAACCGCCCGTTTCTGCCGCCGCTCCCCGCGCCTCCGGCCGCGCCGCCCGCTTCCAGCGCCACGCCGCGCCTCGCCCGGCTCCGTCGGCCCCACCTCCGCCTCTCCCGGCCACTCCCTCTTCTCCCCTCCTTTAAAACCCTGAGAACCCCCCCCCCTCCGGCGAACACCCCCGACCGACCTCGCCTCCGCCGCGCCGAGCTCCTCCTCCCTCTCCCCTCGTCGGACCCAGCCGCCGTCCTTGCCAGCACCGCCTCCCGTCCTCGCCAGCGCCGCCATCTCCCCCTTCCTCCTCCTCGACGCCAGGAGCTCCGACCCGCTGCCGAGTCTCCTCCGGCCATCCCCGTCCGCTCCGGCAGCAGCAGCCGAGTGGCCGACCGCCTCCGCAAGCCGCCCTAGCCGGACGACCTCCCCGCCGCCGTGCCGTCCGCCGGAGACCGCCGCAGCGTCCCTGAACCCTAACCCTAAAATTTTCCCCAAATTTTGTGTCGCCGTGTCGGACACGACACGGACACGGTTTTCCCCGGTTTTTTGGGTCCCCTTCAGGTACTCGTATCTTGCACCCTGTACCTCCGTTTTCAATTCTGTAAATTGCGTTGTGAAGCCTGTATGACCCTCTCGGTGTCCGGATAAACTGTTCGGGACATCGCGTCCTGTGGTGATCGCACACCGCGATCCAAAAACAGGAAAAACCAGGCCATGTTTCACCCCGGAACCGAGTACGTCCCGCCAAACGGGACGACTTGGTCGCGTGCGGTCTTCACAGATACGTACGCATCGTCGATACGGACGTGTGAGTTTTCGTGGAAGCTGATTCGGGTGTGCGTGCACACCGGAATCAACGCGTATCCGCGGACATCGCCCCGTATCCGCCTTTTCGGCAATTTACCCTAACTTCGTGCACACTCGTCAGATCGAGACGAAACTTGCGCCATCGGACTCGTAGCGATACGTTGGTCCTGTGGGTCAAGTTTGGTTCGATTCTGAGAACGTTGACGAAATCGCGTGTCGTGGGTCCCACAGGCCCCGCTCGACGGGCGATTTTGTGTTCGGCTCATCGGAATCCAAATCTGGAAGTTCCGTTGGGTTCGTATCAGCGTTCCTGACCTGTTGACACTAAGTTTGGTGAATTTGGAGACTTTTGACCCGGACACGTTTTTCGGTGCAAAGCGGGCCCAACGGCGGACCCCGTTTTGACCCGAAACTGCCGTTTTTGCCCTTGTCTCCAAATTGGACCCAAGGACAGGCGTTTCTAGCTATTTGACATCTTCTGAGCGTGATGGTGATGTTTATTTCAGCATTTGGACTCATCTCTGGATATTTCCCCAAGACCTATTAATCGGATCCAAACAAAGGCAAGTACCTGCACTTCAAGTTAATCTTTATATTGTGATAATTAATTCCCTGCTCTACTAGTACCCTTGCTGATTACACGTAGTATTAAAGTACTGTATTGCATGTCTTGAATATTGGAATTCATGTCTTGTTTTTCGTGTCGGGAGGGAGAATACTGAAAGGCATGTAGTTTACCCTGACCCGTGTCGTGAATAATAGCTGTTGGTACACGACTGTCCATCAGCCGGATCTCGATTTTTCATGAATAATAGCCGTCCATGACGGCCAGTTTAACTTTATAGACCCCTGCATGCCAACTAGGTATTCTAAAAACACAAGTTCACACACATAGCTTCTTGTCTAGTTATGGCTCTTGTTGATTGTTGTAGTTTCATTCCTGTCTCATTTATTTCCTGCTTTTCTCATATTCCTGTTTACAGCATTAACTGTGAGATAATGATGTCCCTCTATGCAATTTTCTCAATATGATATTCAATACTTAATTGTCATAAATATTTAGTTTAATCTTGTTGTGCATTGTGTACTTTGCTCCTTTCCTGACTGGATCTGTTGTTTAGGCGATGATGAGGACTTTGCCCTACCTATTATGATCCCTATGGCGTAGCAGGTGACACAGTTGAGAGGCAGGTTCCCACTCAGGAGATTATCTCTGAGGAGTAGTAGCCAGTTAGCTAGTTTTTCCTTTTCAGCTCAGTAATCGGGTTTGTCCCCGATTTATCTTCTGTTCATGTATAAACTATGGATCTGTTATCACCATTTATTTTATAAATCAGCATTCCTATTTCCTGTTAACTTCCTTGTCTATTTACTTTATTGTGGATGAGATAGATTTATTACCTGTAATCATGCCCTAGACAGCGTACTACCGCCGACTCTGCGGCGTAGGCTGGACGTGCCCACGTACTCGTGCCCGAATAACCGGGTGCGGGTCGTGACACGTTTTTGTGGTGGCCCATGCAGGTCAAACGACTAAATTGTTCGGTTTCAACTCAGGGACCGAACAGGCCTGCAATAAAGCTAGGATAAGTTTATAGGATCTCATCCACTTGCTTGAATCATTTTTGATATATGTATCGTATTCGAACTTGCATCTTGCCTTGATTCCTGTGTGCCTCTTATTGGTTATTTTGGATACAGGAAGATGGACCCACAAGCCAGCAACGAGACTCATACAGAAACACCACAGACCGTTGTGATTACCCAAGGAAACGATGTGATACCAGTCGGGGAAGGCCAATCATCACAAGGCAGTCAAGCAAGTCAGCCTGCCTTAATAATCCATCAAGATAGCGTTCCACCCTCGACACAGCCTATTCCACCGATGCCTTCCTTCCCTCCGGGACCGCCTATGGACGAACAGCAGATGTTCCGCATGTTCTACATAATGATGCAAGCCTATCAGAAGGTTCAACAAGAAACTCAGCAAAACCAAGCGGAGAACTTCATCAACAGAATTAGCTCGGAGTCACGGAAGCTAAGCAGTTCAAATGCAATTACCTTCGACGAGGACGTTCTTACTGCAGCGCGACCTGTGGAGTGTACCACAAGGATCGAGTCTAGCCGGAAGCGGCCGTATGCGCCAGCACCAGACCAAGCACAGCAGGAAAGAGCTGCAAAGCGACCACAGATGAATCCAACTCAAGGGCAGAACCGACGAGTTCCCATTTGTAGTTTTTGTCGGAGGCAAGGTCACATTTGGAAGGATTATAGAAAGAGGCTAGGTGTCTGTCTATATTGTGGATCAGCAGAACATCGAGTGAAGGACTGTCGCGCTGCTCCAAGAACACGGACAAACTTACGCGATGACCGTGGAGAACGTGCAGACTCTTAGAGTCACTAATGCGCGTAAGTGATTTCTTTTAGCTGCCCCTTCTAGTATTGTTTAGCCGCGCCTATTGGTTCGTGACCTCAGCCCCAACCTAGTAATTTTGAACTTGCTAATAACCTGGTATGCTTTTATATTTAATAACTGTAGAGATTGTAGAGTTTTCTGTTATTTTGCTTATTATGTGAATTTAAATTTTGTACCTCCTTTCATCATCATCTAGCGCACTTAATTTTGATGTACCTTGTTTATGCTGCTATTCTATAGCCTAGTTTTGCAAGCTTACTCTTTATCAGGCTTGTTCATGACACATGTATTATTGGACGCGTACACTAATACAAGTGTTTATTCAGAATCAGTGTATTACGGTCTGATCAACCTTAGTGCATTTTGATTCACACTTCGCACGACTACTTTACGTGGATTGAGATACGTAGTGATTAGTAAACAAACATACTTGACCTAGACATGCTGAGCATACCGTATCAGTTACATAACTAAACTAATACGAGCATGCGAATAAGTGACTACCAGAGTAGAACCTCAATCCATAACCGCCTGACAAATCCTGCTAGAATTCTTTAAACGCCTTGATCCCCATACTTCCGTTCTATCACCCCACCCTTGAACTCTTTATTATTGATCTTCGCCTTCCCTTATTTCGGAAAGACGAAATCTCGTGCTGGTATAAGTTTGATACATAGATAGTACTAGATATGCCACCTAGGCCGATCACATACTTGAGGATTAACCTTCCGTAATTGAGGACATATCATATGTGATATGATCGGCGTTGAAGTTCGAGGATTGAATGACATAAGTAAACATATTAAGGAATATTTTCTTAAGGTATATAGTCTTTTGTGATGAAGGAGTAAACTCTAAGTTGGGTAGCAGTGCATTTGTCAACTAGAGAAGAATGTCTTTTGGATTGTGACCGAGTAAGGTTAGATTGGAAGAAGCAAGCCATTCTAATTTTTGAAAATTTCGAGGGGTGACTAAGATGATTAATGAATTGATATCGATGACCCAATAGTTATATCCTAAGTACATGATCTAAATTTTTGGAATAATGGAGATAAAATCATCAATTTGAATTTAGAGGATATATAATTCAGACTTGAACATTTGTGGACTACCCTTAAAGTATTTTTTTTTTTTATGCTTTGAATTAAGAATTAAAATCGGTGGTTGGACTACCTAGTTAGATTATTGAGGATGTAAATGTAATTTAAAAGGTTGAAACATACAAAAATTGTTGGACTCGAATCACTTCTAGAGGAATTATGATAATTATAATCGTGAGGCAAAGTCATGTGCAAATCTTGAAAATGCTATATGGACTTAATCTAAAATCCGCCTGTGAGAAATTTGAGAAAGTAAGAAGTAATAACCCTAGGTTGAATCTTGATTGGAATAGTAGTCGTCTTAACCCTGAAGTGATTGCAGCGGACATGTTTAGGATTTAAATTTTCGCAAGGAGACTGCGATTGATGTACGTGAAGGATTTACAGATTATGGCTTAATTTTAAATTTTGAGGACGAAATTTTTGTAAGTTGGGTAGGTTGTAAACCCCCTGAATTTTCAAATTATTAAATCTTGGATTTTTCCCAATTTTCTGGAATTTTCTGGGAATTTTCTGTAATTAAAATCAAGGTTTTCAATTAATAAATGATTTTTAAATGTTAATAAATAATATTAAAATATTATGAAAATAATATTTTTGGGTGTAAAATGGAAAACTGGACTTAGGACAATTTTTCTGGAATTTATTGGACCCCGGACCTATTTTTAAAACACCTAAAACTAATTAATTATTTAATTATTAATTAATTAACTGTTTTATTATTATTATTATTATTATTATTATTATTATTATTATTATTATTATTTTAAATATATTATATAACCCGGCCCAACCAACCCTCGGCCCAACGGGCCCAAACCCAGCCCGCTCAGCCCTAGCGGCCCGCTACCCTGACGGGTCGGGTCGGGTCCGTCCGGCCGAACCCGACCCGCCGCCCGAACCGCTAAGCCCCCAGCCGCACGACCCGCGCAACCGCCCGTTTCTGCCGCCGCTCCCCGCGCCTCCGGCCGCGCCGCCCGCTTCCAGCGCCACGCCGCGCCTCGCCCGGCTCCGTCGGCCCCACCTCCGCCTCTCCCGGCCACTCCCTCTTCTCCCCTCCTTTAAAACCCTGAGAACCCCCCCCCTCTCCGGCGAACACCCCCGACCGACCTCGCCTCCGCCGCGCCGAGCTCCTCCTCCCTCTCCCCTCGTCGGACCCAGCCGCCGTCCTTGCCAGCACCGCCTCCCGTCCTCGCCAGCGCCGCCATCTCCCCCTTCCTCCTCCTCGACGCCAGGAGCTCCGACCCGCTGCCGAGTCTCCTCCGGCCATCCCCGTCCGCTCCGGCAGCAGCAGCCGAGTGGCCGACCGCCTCCGCAAGCCGCCCTAGCCGGACGACCTCCCCGCCGCCGTGCCGTCCGCCGGAGACCGCCGCAGCGTCCCTGAACCCTAACCCTAAAATTTTCCCCAATTTTTGTGTCGCCGTGTCGGACACGACACGGACACGGTTTTCCCCGGTTTTTCGGGTCCCCTTCAGGTACTCGTATCTTGGACCCTGTACCTCCGTTTTCAATTCTGTAAATTGCGTTGTGAAGCCTGTATGACCCTCTCGGTGTCCGGACAAACTGTTCGGGACATCGCGTCCTGTGGTGATCGCACACCGCGATCCAAAAACAGGAAAAACCAGGCCCTGTTTCACCCCGGAACCGAGTACGTTCCGCCAAACGGGACGACTTGGTCGCGTGCGGTCTTCACAGATACGTACGCATCGTCGATACGGACGTGTGAGTTTTCGTGGAAGCTGATTCGGGTGTGCGTGCACACCGGAATCAACGCGTATCCGCAGACATCGCCCCGTATCCGCCTTTTCGGCAATTCACCCTACCTTCGTACACACTCGTCAGATCGAGACGAAACTTGCGCCATCGGACTCGTAGCGATACGTTGGTCCTGTGGGTCAAGTTTGGTTCGATTCTGAGAACGTTGACGAAATCGCGTGTCGTGGGCCCCACAGGCCCCGCTCGACGGGCGATTTTGTGTTCGGCTCATCGGAATCCAAATCTGGAAGTTCCGTTGGGTTCGTATCAGCGTTCCTGACCTGTTGACACTAAGTTTGGTGAATTTCTAGACTTTTGACCCGGACACGTTTTTCGGTGCAAAGCGGGCCCAACGGCGGACCCCGTTTTGACCCAAAACTGCCGTTTTTGCCCTTGTCTCCAAATTGGACCCAAGGACAGGCGTTTCTAGCTATTTGACATCTTCTGAGCGTGATGGTGATGTTTATTTCAGCATTTGGACTCATCTCTGGATATTTCCCCGAAGACCTATTAATCGGATCCAAACAAAGGCAAGTACCTGCACTTCAAGTTAATCTTTATATTGTGATAATTAATTCCCTGCTCTACTAGTACCCTTGCTGATTACACGTAGTATTAAAGTACTGTATTGCATGTCTTGAATATTGGAATTCATGTCTTGTTTTTCGTGTCGGGAGGGAGAATACTGAAAGGCATGTAGTTTACCCTGACCCGTGTCGTGAATAATAGCTGTTGGTACACGACTGTCCATCAGCCGGATCTCGATTTTTCGTGAATAATAGCCGTCCATGGCGGCCGGTTTAACTTTATAGACCCCTGCATGCCAACTAGGTATTCTAAAAACACAAGTTCACACACATAGCTTCTTGTCTAGTTATGGCTCTTGTTGATTGTTGTAGTTTCATTCCTGTCTCATTTATTTCCTGCTTTTCTCATATTCCTGTTTACAGCATTAACTGTGAGATAATGATGTCCCTCTATGCAATTTTCTCAATATGATATTCAATACTTAATTTTCATAAATATTTAGTTTAATCTTGTTGTGCATTGTGTACTTTGCTCCTTTCCTGACTAGATCTGTTGTTTAGGCGATGATGAGGACTTTGCCCTACCTATTATGATCCCTATGGCGTAGCAGGTGACACAGTTGAGAGGCAGGTTCCCACTCAGGAGATTATCTCTGAGGAGTAGTAGCCAGTTAGCTAGTTTTTCCTTTTCAGCTCAGTAATCGGGTTTGTCCCCGATTTATCTTCTGTTCATGTATAAACTATGGATCTGTTATCACCATTTATTTTATAAATCAGCATTCCTATTTCCTGTTAACTTCCTTGTCTATTTACTTTATTGTGGATGAGATAGATTTATTACCTGTAATCATGCCCTAGACAGCGTACTACCGCCGACTCTGCGGCGTAGGCTGGACGTGCCCACGCACTCGTGCCCGAATAACCGGGTGCGGGTCGTGACAGATAGCCTATGCGTCTAGACAGCTAAAGCCTCACGAGCAGAACTACCCAACGCATGATCTCGAACTTGCCGCGGTAGTGTTTGCATTGAAGTTGTGGCGTCACTATCTTTATGGTGTACCGTGTGAAATCTATACGGACCATAAGAGCTTAAAATATATGTACACTCAAAAGGATTTGAATCTTCGGCAGCGGCGATGGCTTGAACTCCTAAGCGACTTCGATCTCACGATCAGATACACGCCTGGAAAGGGAAACGTAGTAGCTGACGCGTTGAGTCGAGTGTTTGTAGGGAGTTTGGTTATTGATGATAGGCTGCGCCGAGATCTTGAATCACTGGGCATCACACTGAAAATAAGATATAAAAAGTGGGCGCAAGTAGCTCAACTACGCCTCGAACCCGACTTGTTACATAAAGTGATGGCCGCTCAGAAGGACGACCTGTTCCTGCAAAAGATTCATGCCCTTATCTCAGCAGGAAAGGCGTCCGACTTTGCGGTAAGCACGGATGGGATGCTTCGAGTAAAGGAAAGACTGTGCGTTCTGAACAACGCGGCCCTCAGACAAGAGATACTCACGGAAGCTCACTATGCTAGTTATACTTCTCATCCGGGTAGCACTAAGATGTATTGGGATCTTCGCACGACGTTTTGGTGGCACGGCTTGAAACGGGATGTGGCGCAATTTGTGTCGCATTGTATGGCTTGTCAACGAGTAAAGGCCGAACACCAGAAACCAGGCGGAGAGCTTCAGAACCTTGCTATTCCGGAGTGGAAATGGGATGATATAACGATAGATTTTATTGTTGGCTTGCCAAGGACGCAACGGAGACATGATGCAGTCTGGGTTATTGTCGATCGACTCACCAAGTCAGCTCACTTTCTGCCTATCAAATCTACTTGGAGTGTCGACCGCCTGGCTCAGATATATCTCAACGAAATCGTTCGACTCCACGACGTGCCCGTAACCATAGTCTCCGATAGAGATGGTCGATTTATATCACGTTTCTGGGGAAGCCTGCAGTCAGCAATGGGGACGAAGTTGAAGTTCAGCTCCGCCTACCATCCACAGACTGATGGCCAAACAGAACGCGTCAACCAGATCCTCGAAGACATGCTGCGACTCTACGCCTTGGACACGAAGACTAGTTGGGACCTTTATCTACCTTTAGCCGAATTTGCTTACAACAATAGTTATCAATCAAGCATTCAAATGACGCCGTATGAGGCGTTATACGGGCGGAAGTGTAGATCTCCTATCTGTTGGGACGAAGTTGGTAAACGACAAGTACTTGGCCCTGAGCTCGCGTCCAGAAAGTTTGGCTGATTCGGGACAGATTAAAGATAGCTCAAAGTCGTCAGAAGAGCTATGCAGATGTTCATCGGAGACCGCTCGAGTTCCAAGTAGGCGACCGGGTATTCCTAAAGGTCTCGCCCATGCAAGGAGTCAGCAGGTTCGGGGCAAGAGGAAAGCTAAGTCCGAGATTTGTCGGCCCGTTCGAAATACTAAAGCGGGTTGCCTCAGTTGCGTATCAGATTGCTCTACCACCATCCCTATCTGGCGTACATGATATATTCCACGTTTCCCAACTCAGAAAATATGTGTATGATACAAGCCACGTGGTAGACCTCGAGCAACTGAGTCTCCAGGCCGACTTGACGTATGTAGAACAACCAGTACAAATCTTGGATAGAAAAGAAAAGCTGCTTCGGACCCGTTCGGTTCCTCTAGTGCGCGTGCTTTGGAGGAATCACTCTGTCGAAGAGTCTACTTGGGAGCTCGAATCATAAATAAGGGAAACGTTCCCCTCATTATTTCCTAGTGGTAGGTTCTATTCCTTAAGTTTTGGGACAAAACTTCTAATTAGTTGGGTAGGATGTGGTGTCCCGTTCCCCCTATTCGAGGAGCGCGGCTAAGAAATACAAGACGGTATCGTTCGATCGGGATAGATTGAATCAAGAACTCATCCTCATTATGAATTTGTCTCTTCGGAATCGATTCCCATATTCAGTGGACCGTGCCCCAAGGATCGGCTTAGTGGCAGAGTCAGGAGGAACCTCTCCGCTGCATTCTTTGTTGCCTAGTTTTCGCTGTCGCTTGTTGCTTTCGTGCCTTGAGTTAGTTTTCGGATTTGCTTGGGTTTTTTTGAACGATTTCGATGGATTTCATTGCTTTCGTTCGTAGGATTGCACTTCAATTCCGATAACTAAAAGAGAAGAAGAAGTACTGATCAGCTGTTCGTGGCAATACAGGTGATCCAGCAGTAAGCGTCGCTCGAGCGGACTCCTAAAGCACTTCTTTCCTTCTTCCTTTCAACTACTAAAGTGAGTGGCTACCAACCCGATTAGCTAGCCCTACTTGCTAGTCTTCACATCTAAATCTTGTATTCGTGCTTGCCCCGATCAAACGATACCAAGTAAATAACTAAAAGATATCAAGATAATAAGGGAATAGACTTGGGTCAACATGCTTGTCAATGAAACTTGTGAACGGTTACTTACTTACATGCTTGCTCGTTTGAATTATTCATCATATGCATAATTACAAGTTAGAACACATATCTCTTCTTAAATTTGTGCTATGTACAGAACTCTTCTTAAATACAATAACTCAACAGGAAGACTATGCAAAAGTAGATCTTGCCCTTTTATTGCCCTGTGCCTGATATCGCCCTGTATTGCCTCAATTGATTACGGACAACTTGTGCACAAGGTCTTAATTCCTGCGGACGGTCGCTGGGGCACTGGCACCGATCCGATCCGGACGGAACTCACGATAGTTGCCTGCTTCGGATGGAGTGGCTTGTGGCGCCTCCTGTTCTCTGCGCCGCACGTCATTCTGTCCCGAGACTAGCCCGTCCATTATGGCAACGTGCCAGTGATCCCCTCGTATATTTAAACCTGTTGCAACTAACTTGTGTCTTCTTGGCAGGGAAGGCATGCTAAGTAATGTGCAGGTGGTTCAGACGGGCAGGTAAATGTCACCGAGTGGTGGCAGGTTATTTCAGTGATTTCTATATCTATTTCTTGCTGTAAAAATGAACTAAGGCAAGATAGAAACCCACAAAATATGCATGCTTCATTAAAACAACGTGTTGATTGGTATAGTTGGGTTAGCTTGCCTTCACCAGTACGTTTCGATGTACTGACCCTCGTTGAAACAGGTTTTCCGCGCTAAGGAGAGCCGAGCGAGGAGCAGGAGACAAACCCCCAATCCAGTCCAGCTGTAGGCACGCCTCGACCGTGCCAACCTTTTGAAGAAGCATTTTGACGAAGCTAGCCACCAAGCAAACATGCAACTTCGTGGCAAAGCAGTCGTTCCGACACAAGGTCTTATATTTTGAGTTTAGTAAGGATGTAATGTACAGGACTGCTATCTCATTTTGTGTCAACACTTTTGTAAGCCCATAGAGGCAATCCTTATGTCTCAGTTCAAGGAGTTTGTAATAGATGTTCATATTATCAATAAAAGAGAACTTTTTCATGTTTCAATATGTGTTTCAATTATCTGCGTACTCTGAATATGTGCTCGCTATGCAAAACAAAAATACTAAGCCTTGTGCGGGGCGCAACCTAGGCCCACACGGCGGTCACGCCCGGAGGACGACTATCGATTCCACGGAATCGGGGCGTGACAGCAAGATCCCGAGAACTTTCTCCTGTCCTCACCTAAGACTTGGATCTTCCTTTCCCGTAGGAAGCCACCAGAGCTGACTCATGCGACGATTTTACTTGCTTACATTGGATCTCCTCGTTCAAGAATATGCTTTTGACTGCCTCCATCGTGACAACTCCACCAGGCGTGGAGTTGCTCACCGACACCGCCAACGTCTCCCAGCTTTCCGACAGAGAACTCAAAAGCAAAAGGGCCTGAAGCTCATCATCAATCACCATCTTCATCGCAGACAGTTGATTGATTATACCCTGAACCCCGTTCAATTGTTGTGCCACTGGGGCACCCTCCGTGTACTTCGAGTTGACGAATCAAAAATGCCTTCTTGTCAGCCATCTTTCTTTCGTACATCGAATGCAGCTTCTCCCACAATGCTTTTGCCGAACTCTCTATGGACACGTGGTGAAATAATGAGTCGTCCAGCCATTGGCAGATGAATCCAACGGCCTTCCGGTCCAGTTGTTTTCAGTATTTAGCAGCTTTGTCCGATGACTTAGCGTTGTCGTCCTCCAACGGATCATGCAAGTCCTTGCACCACAGTTGATCCTCCATCTTTGGCTTCCAAATCGCCCAATTCCTTCCTGTGAGGGTGATCATACGAGTGTCCATCTGCTCCGTAGACATAGTTGCTAGAACCAAAACCAGTAGCTCTGATACCACTTGCTGGGAATCACATAATTAAACCAGGGCTCTGATACCAGATATTTCGAATCGGACACGCCCAAGCGTTCCGACACCGTGTTTGAGAGTGCCCGCAGCAAAAACTTTAGGCCAACCCACATAAGATAACAAACTCATATCTAACGAACACCAAGCACAAATAAAGACAAGTATATGGTAGTGACTATGTCACCTGGTAAAATTTTAACCTTTATAACTTAGGTAAAATTACAAGATTGAAAAAACTAATGTTGAAACACTTTGCCCTAAAAGGTCCAACCCCCTCACCACACTCAAGAAGAAAAATAAGAGATTACAATTGAAATCGCTCACCAACCCGTAGCAATTTTTCTAACAAAGTTTGACTACCCGATTATATTTTATTCTTCCTTCTGTCTTGGATAACGAAGTCTTAAGAGCAAAGCACGAACTTTCTCTTAGATTTTCTGTGGACGAGCACTTCGAATCTCTACATTGTGCTATGCTTTGTGCCTCCACCCTCCTCTTATATTTATAGGTTGAGAAATCATATTTTTGGTCATAATAGGATTTTCTAAATAGAAAACCTAAAAATAAGAATCATATTCCACCTAAAAAGTCCAGCAACAATTATGGACGTCCAAATATGGTCAAATTAAATATTATATAAATTTGAAATCTAATCAAATATTACTTTTAATGTAGATTTTCAAATTATATCAAATCAAATCTTTGATCATATTTGGGCTACAAAATTTATCAAATTCAGATTGGACCCAACAGATTGCTCAATGAGTTGCAAACATTGATCCATGGAAAGGGCATGCATTGTAAGTTTGCAGGGGTTGAGGCAAGTACCTTCACATCATAATTTCACACATATAATCACTCCAATCCTTTTGACCGCAGGGACAACGGCTCTTGATAAATGCACTACAAAATTGACTCAGGACAGCCCAAATTTTTACCATTGATAATTACAAGTTTGCCACTCCCAAAAATTATTCACCGGACTGTCCATTTCTAATTGATTTTTTTATAATCAGGACTGTCAAAATTTTTACAATACTACCAATTGGAAGGACTATCAAAATTTTGACACTCCTAAAAAAATATGTTAATTTTTTAGGACTGTCAAAATTTTGGCAGTTCTTCCAATTGGTAGGACTGTCAAAATTTTGACAGTTCAAAGGGGAGGGCTACACGAGGTGACACGAGGGCGGGGCTGCGTGGAGGTCGGAAGGGAGGGACGAGGCGGAGGAGCGAGGGGAGGAGGCGGGGGAGGAGGCAGAGGCGCGCGGGAGGGAGGGGAGGGGGGGCGGCGAGGCGTAGGCGCACGCGCTCGCCACCGTTGCTGTTGCCGCTTCTGCTGTTGTTGCCGTCGCTGGCGTAATGCGTAGCCGCAGCCCCCGCGAGCGCGTGCCTTCGCTGAGTCAGCCCCCCGTCCGCTTCTTCTTCTTCTTCGCCTATGTGACGGAGTCAACATGAAGGTGCTTGAGATGCGGGCCGACGGCGGCAACGCGGTCGATGGCGAGGTCGACGACGCGGAGAGGCGAATAATCGCGAGAGGAGGAGAGGCCGGAGCGGGGTGGAGGTGGGAAGGAGCAGGATGATGGAGGTGAAGAGGGTGGGCAGTCCTAGTAAAATTTGGACAAGCTTGAGTAAAAATTCTTTCTAACTGGGCTAGCACCAATACTGGACTAGTCCCGAGTCATTTTTGTAGTGCCTTTATCAAGATCCAGAACAACCCTTTTGGTATTCATTGTTGTGTTGCACTGATCATGCTGTCTTCTTTGTAGTTCTGTGCTGCGACGCAGCCACCTGCTCGAACATCACAGTAAGAGGGCAGCATTTGGTTTCAACCGAACCAAAATAGTCAAACTGAATACACCGAAATTCTAAGAATCCAAAACCAAAACCAAAACTATTTCGATTCAGTTTGTTTAGTTAGACTATTTCTATTATTTAAGGACAAGACTATGCCTACAACTAAATACTTACAACCTTCCTACAAATCGTGACGTGGCCGGCTTCCATTGGAGGAGGGAGGGGAGAGGTGGGGTCAGGTGGAACCCATATAAGAGGAGGGGAAAGAGAGGTTGTAAGCAATTGGTTGTAAACTTAGCATTTTCCATTATTTAATGGATCAGATCTAAAATTGAGATCTTAATTAAATTATAATTTTTATACACATATTTGTTAAATTATTAAAGTTGGATTTTAAAATACATAGAGATTTTGTTTTCAAATTAAAATATTTTTAATCACAAAATATACGTAGAATTGAAATTTTTTACATAATTGTACAAATTTTATTCTGTTTTTGATTTTCGATTTTTGACCAAAATTAAAATTCAAAATCAAAACTAAATAATTTTTTTTAGCATTTTTAAAACTGAAACCGAATCGAAATTCTTTCAAACCGAACGGAACATTCGATTTTCTGTCCAAAATGAAATAATTGTCGCCCCTGCATCACAGGACACATGCCTGATAGTACTTTGCCCATGTAACTGTTCGAAGCAACGGGAGCGTAACAAACATGGTATCCAAGTGAAAATGTGAAGAACTTGAAGGTATTTAGTTGCAAATTAACCGCACATATTAAAATGACAAGTTCTTATTTTACTTTCGCCATTGAATGAAGTCGCGATGGTGGGAAACTTATTTATGTTTGCAAGAGGGAAAGCATGATGACAAAGCGACCATGAAAAATGATAGAGGGAAGTTTGTTTTTCATGTGAAGCAATAATCAATTCAGATTTCATATATTCCATCATTACCTCAACTTGCACTATCATATGCCTCAACATCTAACATCATACATTATTAGTTAATGATATGAATTAGAATCTAACTGAAATCTTCTTATAGTATAGTATATATATATATATTTGGCTTGGATATTTCAGAGAATGATTTATGGAAGTTCTACCTGATTTTTAAGATGAGCTAATTGTCGAAATAGTACATAAAGAATGTAGTATTTGTTATTTTGGTGATCGAATTTTTTTTTAACCGAGATGGTATATGCGCTTTGCATTTTTGTTCAATTAGTGCCTGAAGTAAATTTTGTTGGTATTTTTTGATGAAAATAGATAAAAATGAACATGTGATGATCATGTGTACTATTTTTAATAGTTCTTTTGTCAAATTTTTCGTTTTGGACTATCATTTTCGGAAGAATATTAGTGTTCGAAGAAAATTGTTTTGATAAAAATCGTTAAAAATAGTATTCCAAAACTAAAACTTGACGAAATAACCATTAAAAATAGGACACGTGACTATCACATGTCCATTTTTGTCCATTTTCATCCAAAATGACAAACACTATATTCCTCATGTACCATTTCGACAATTAACTCTTTTAAGATTATTAGTTTTGAACCTGAATCATTCTCCCTTCAATTGATATCAATATTTGATTGGATTGGATTGGATTGGATTGAATTTTTAATTAAAATTTGTCAAAATATATTAATAAAAAATATCTTTATAAATCTGATATCGATATAAAAAAAAACTAGATCTAACTGGACGAGAGCAGGTTGAACTCTAGAAAGATGGAGCAGCAAGTTGGGAAAAAAAAAGAAAAAAAAAAAAGTATGTCCTAATATTTTATAGGTGAAATGAAGAATATTTATGACCTTTTAAACAAAATTTCTCATTTCCTCTTGTTAACTCCCATCCCAATTTGGGGTTTAGAAAAATAGAAAAAAAAGACTAAACAAATTCTTACTTAACCTTTTATGACTATTCCTCCTACCCCACACCCCTCCAACCAAAACCAAGCAAAAATAAAAAAATTCCCTCACTTAATTCCCCCTCACTTAACTCTCTTTATCCTCAGTCCAGACATACACTCTACTTGGACCGAGGGTGAAGAGAGTAAAGTGAGGGGGAGTTGAGGGAAAAATAACCCTCTTGGTTTGAGGGTGGGGGTTTAAGATGAAGGGTTAGGGTTAAGTGAGAAAAAGTTTAAATCTTATTTTGTCCATTTTTTTTTCAATCCCCAAATCAAAGGTTAATAAAGGGTCTTGGGGACTTGTTGTTAGAAAAGTCATAAATATATCTTGTTTTGATAAGTTTTAATTAAAAATTCAAAGTCTAATTATATGCGACATATAATAAGTGTATTTTTGATAACTATTGTATTTTTATTAATACTCTTTTCACTCTAAATTTTTAATCCAAGTAAGAATTATTAAACACATCCCACTTAACTCTCCCTCAATTCCGAACAAGGTTATGTATAATTACTCATTTTTCACTCACTTAACTTTCCTTCACTTAGCCCTACTTAACTCTACTTTTTTTTCTGTCAATCCAAGCTGGGCCACGGGAAGGCTTTAAATCAATGCTTTAAAAATTGGACCTGACCGGCCGGTACAATTGGTTGACCGTGAACGGATAGTTCTTCTGGGCCAGGTCAGTGTTGACCCACTATTTTTTTTTCAAAAAAGATTGTAAATAAATATTTTTGAAAAAATAGTGTCCAGAAAGAAAGAATTGAATTTGGACCACTTAGATTAACCCAGTAGTTGAATTAATGGTTGAACCGGTTTGACCCGATCCAGTGCATTATTCGGATCGATCTTTTGTCTGATTTTTAAAACACTACTTTCAATCAGTTTCGAAACGGAGCTGAATATAGCAACAAATCAGTAACTCAATCCTAAACAAAAGGTATGTTGAGGATAATTGGACTATTAAGTTTTTCTTAATGTCTTTACTTTCCATATGGATGAAAAATATATCAAAAAATATACAGAAACTTATGAGTTCCAATTTTTTCAAATTCATCAATTACCATCCGTTGGTTTAAATGCACCTCATCCCTTGATTGTATGTTTCTAAAAAGTCAAGGACCTTAATAGAAAAATTCTCCATATGCCATAATCCTATTGTAAGTTTCTAATTTTAGGTCATATTCGAGTTTTTGTATCTCAAAAATATATCGTAACCCTTTTTTACTTCCTTACACTTCAACATTTCAGTAACTCGTTAGAAACTCGATCTTAAACATGAGGTACACTGAGGATAATTAGACTATTATTATTATTATTATTATTAATAATAATATTTTTTGGAAGAAGGTAGTTTTTCATTACTGTTCTCACTAGAAATCGAATTAAAATATTGTCATGTATCAAAATAGAAATCAAAACCAGTTTTGATGCTCACAAAACTACTTTCAAAGTAATTTTAGATTGGATAAAAATAACACATGACAATATTTGAGTGGAGGTTAAATATACATTCTAGAGTTTTGATGAGTGAACAAAAATGAAGTCAATATTGTACAAGTGAAAAAGCCTCATCATCTTCAACATGAGTAGTACTATCTACACAAGGACCCTGCACAAAAACCGCAGGGCTCTCTCTAGCTCCATTGAGAGAGAGGGCTCAGTTCACTTTTGTTGTGTCTACATTTACGTACGTACGTACGTACACACATCTAGTCTCGATCACCCAAAATTCCGGATTAGAAAGAGTGAGGGGAGAAGAGGAGTAGTGATGATCAGTAGATTTGTGAGATGCACCTCCTGTGGCAGGCCACAAGCTTCCTTGCCTGCCTTGTTTCCTCCTTCCACGCCTCGCCGAGATCCTTCGCTACCTTGACCGCATCAGAAGAAGCACCAGCCAATCCTCTCTTCGTGAACCCAACGGCATAGAGCCCCGACTCCCCTTTCCAAGAGTTGGGGAATTGCGCCTTGGGAAGCCCGTCTTTCGAGAAGAAATCACTTCCCTGAAGTAGATTGAACCAAAGATCAGATTCCAAATGTGTAATAGCACGAGAAAGAATGAATGAATGCATGCAGTGACAGTCTGGAACAGTCATCCTCGTTCCCGTGAAGGAAAATAAAGATGCACGGTGAGCCATAATTTCTCCCAACTACAACAACTTGTTATGGACTTACCTGTAACCAGAAAGGAACATTGCTGCGGTAGCCGGTGGCCAAGACGACGGAGTCGAATTCCCGAACCCGGCCGTCGACAAACTCGACTCTTCTTCCGGGCAAGAACCTCTTGACTCCGGGGACGACACGGATGTCGCCGGACTTGATCTTGTGGAGAGCTCCAATGTCCAGAACAGGGGTCTTCCCCTGGGTGTTCTTGAGCTCCAAGGGACCAACCGAGGGTCTCTTCAACCCGTACTTGTTTACGTTCCCTAGCACCAACCAGGCTAGAACAAGCATAATCTTGTCAGCCAGCCACAGCGGTAGCCATCTCATCAGGAAGACGGCCAGTTCGAATGTCGGTTTCCCGTACACCTCTCTAGGCAAGACATGGATCTGTGATCAGAAGACACAAAGAGATGAGAAGAAAGCAAGCTAGGCTAACATTTCCTTCTTCTTCTATTCGATCAGTGCTCACCGAGTCACGAACCACCATAGAAGGGGATGCGTCGTGGTGGCAGAGGTCGAGGCAGACCTCCATGCCGGAGTTGCCGCACCCGACGACGAGGACCTTCTTCCCGCGGTAGGCCTCGCCCGACTTGTAGTCGCAGACGTGCACCACATCCCCGCCGAAGGAAGGCAGTCCTTCCATGTCGGGCACCAGCCTGTCGGCATTCTCCCCCGTAGCCACCACGAGCCACTTGCCAATGTACTCCACCGCCTCCGCCTCCTCCTCCTCGTTCCGCACTCGCCAGAGTCCCGTTGTTTCGTCGTAGCGCGCGGACTGCACCGTGTGGTTGAACTTGGGGCTGATGTCGAAGTGGTTGGCATAGGACTCCAAGTAGTCTACGAACTGCTTCTTGCAGGGGTACTCTGGGTAGGAGGGGGGGAAGGGGAGGCCCGGGAGCTGGCAGAACTTCTTGGGGAGGTGGAGCTTGAGGCGGTCGTAGGTGCGCTTCTGCCACAGGGACGCGATGCAGTCGGACCGCTCGAGGATCACGTAGGGGACGCCTTGCTCCTTCAGCGACGCGCCCAATGCGAGGCCCGAGGGCCCCGCGCCGACGATGATCGGGCCGTTCACCCACATACACTTCCTCGAGAGGAAATGGTCGTCGTACTTGTCTCTCAGTCGAGGACCCATGATCGATCGATCGAGTTGAAAGGGAGGAAAGTTTTTGTGTTGTTTACTTGTGTTACTGAGGAATAGTGAGGAAGAATGGGAGTGGGGAGGGGTGTTTAAATAGGGGGAAGCCCATGTGATTGGTGCCTTCAAAATCATCACCCTGCCGCCACCTCCCATTGTTTAAGCTTCATGGTGAACCACTTTAACTACATCTTTTTATGGAAGCTCTTTAGCTCGTTTGGTTCCCAAAAAATTATTCTCATATGAAAGGAAAGGCTTCGCCCTTCACAAAGACACTACAAAAAAAAAAGAAAAAAAGAAAACAAATTCAAAACAGTTCAATTTTTTTTTAGATAATTATATGTTTATCATTTTTCAAATTTGATCAGGACAATCCAAATTTTTTTTTTTCAGAACTGTCAAAATTTTGACAGTACTAACAATAGAAAGAACTCTCAAAATTTTGACAGTTCTACCAATTGAATTTTTTTTTCAAAAATTTGACAATTCTAAAGAAGATATGTTGATTCTTTAGGACTGTCAAATTTTTGACAATCCTTCAAATTGGTTGGACTGTCAAAATTTTGACAATCCTTCAAATTGGTAGGACTGTCAAAATTTTGACAGTCCGAAGGGGGAGGGTGTCTCCGTGAGGCGAGACAAGAGAGGAGGAGGAGGCAAGAGCAGCGGCGACTGCCGTCTTCCTCCTCCTCCTTCTCGAGAGCTCCGCCTCCTTCTCCTCCTTGTCGTCTTCCTCCTCCTCCTCCTCCTCCTCGAGCAGCAGAAGCAGCGGCGGCAAGAGCAGCTGCGGCAACTGTGTTGTGCTCACGTGCGTCCGGTGGTTGGGACACGGACGTGAAGGCCTGAGGGGGGTGGGGGTGGAGGAGGAGCGGGAGGAGGGAGGAGGAGAGGGTGGACAGCCCTAATAAATTTTGGACTAGCCTGAGTAAAAATTCTTTGTAACTGGTCTAGTCTCGAGTCTTTTTTGTAGTGCAAGAAAAATATGGGAGGGAAAAATGTAATTCCTCCACCCAACCAGGAAATCACTTTCCCATCATAATGAATTCATTTTTTCTTCAAATTTTTTTGGCCTCTCCATATACTTGAAAGAAAAATGAATAGGGATTGTAATTTTTCAAAGGAAGAAAAGAATAAGGAATTGATTTCATTTCTTTCCTTTCCGCGAAGGCCTCGTTTGGTTCGTGGAAAGGGAAGAAAAAGAAATCAATTTCTTGCTCTTTTCTTTTCTTTAAAAAATTACAATTCCTATCGATTTTTCTTTCCAGTATTTGAAAATGACAAATGAGACCTAATGGTACACTCTAATTAAAGCACCTTAAATTTTTATTGCTCGATTTTGACACCAAATTTCATAAATTGACCTTTTTAAATATATTTAGTCAATTTTGAAGCTCGTCGAGAATACTTCAAAAGCATAAGCATATCTTGTAATATAAAAGAATATAATTTAAATACTTATATTATCGGATATTTTTTTGAAGTGATCTCGATGTTTTTTAAAATTGACAAAATGTATTTCAAAAGAATAATTTATGAAGTTAGGGGGTCCAAATCGAATAGTGAAAAGTTAAAGTACAAAAAACATACGAATTTTATAGTTTGGATGTCATTAGCATTTTTTTTTAAATCATTATAGGAATCTCTGTTATGTCTTAGTTCGGCATGGGCATTAATCAAAATTTAGAATATATTTCCACTAGTTTCATCTTATAAGTTGATATTTTTTTGATATGTCTTTTCCATCGAATTAGAAACTAAGTTTCCAAAAAAAAAAAAAATCGAATCATGTCTATCTCCATAGGAGTCTCCATCATAACGAGCATGCCACAACCTCACGGACATCTAATGACTTGATTGAAGTAACTTGGCATATATGTGAAGTTCTAGAGGGAAAAAAAGTTGGTGCTTATAATAGACCTCACTCCTTCTATCGATCTCTCCATGCAGACTATATATATGCTCTTCCATGCACCATTTATCTTTTTTCGGTACTGAACAAACTTGGGGTCGTGGCTTATTGATTACGATGGAAGGCTCTCATGGGGATGGACACGTACTTATCGAATTTTCTCTTGGGAAAGAAAATGACAAAAAAAAAAATGAACCTTGTTGTGTTTGTACATATTTGTTTTTGGTCCAAAAATTAGTATGTGTGTAGGAGATTTGAATCGAAGATCCTAGTTACTAACTTGAATCGATTCACTTTGGCAACTTTGTGAAGAAGTTATATGAGATAATATTCTAGGTATTTCATTCATCATAATATTACATATATATACATCTACATATCAACTTGGGCCTAAGTCACATGGCTAATCACCATAAATATAATTTAATCCCAATACCCAAATCACCATATATAGCCAACCAATCACCATATATAACTAATCACCATATATGCAATTTAATGATACAATTTAATTCCAATAACCCTCCTCCTAAAGTTGGAGCATGCAAGTCACAAATGTCCAACTTGTGCAAAATAAACTCAAATTATCTTTTGCCCAAAGCTTTGGTGATCCGTTGGCACATGAGATTTGCGAATAACTCCAACAAGAACATCATTCCTCAAAAAATGACAATCCACCTCAATGTGTTTTGTGCGCTCATGAAAAACTGGATTCTGCAAAGATGTAAAGCAGATTGACTATTACAAACAAATTCATAGCATATGAATGTTGCACCTCCAAACTGCCAAGCAATCCCTTGAGCCACTTAAGCTCACACGTGACCACCGCCATCGCACGGTACTCCGCTTCGGCCTAAGAACGGGACACCGTCACCTGTTTTTTCGTCTTCCAAGAGATGGACGAATCACCAAAAAAAACCAACCAACCAGACAAAGAGCGTTGTGTGATGGGACAACTCGCCCAATCAGAATCACACCACCCCCGGAGTCACAAATCACAGTCAGAGCGAAGAAGAATATCTTGACCGGGACAACCCTTCAGGTATCTAACAACCCTCAAAGCGGCATCACAATGATCACGCCGGGACTCATGCATAAACTGCGACAAGATATGAACAGCATAAGCCAAATTCGGCCGGGTAAACGAAAGATAAATCAGCCGTCCCACAAGCCATTGATATATTTTCCCATCAGACAAAAGCGGACTTGTAGAGCGTGCCAGTTGATGATGTTGTTCCATGGAAAATCTTGTCGGTTTCGCCCCCAACAATCTTGTCTCAGATAATGTCAAGTGTATATTTTTGTTGACACAGAAAAATATCTTCCGTACTTCGAGCTACCTCAACACCAAGAATAAACTTCAACGTCCCAAGGTCCTTCATGTGAACATGTACTCAAATAATTCTTAAAGGCAGTAAGAGCAGCATAATTACTGCCAGAGAGAATCAAATCCTCAGCATACACACGAACATTTATCTGAACATTGTCCTTATGAAGAGTAAAAAAATGAATAGTCAGAGTACGATTGGCAAAATCCGTATTCCCGCACAGAAGATGCCAACTTCGTAAACCGACAACGAGGCGTCTGTTTAAGCCGAAAAAGAGATTTTCGAAGCCGACATACCTTACCAGTGTGTTTGTTTTGGAATCCATGTGGTAGTTCATATACAGTTCTTCGGTAAGGTCTCCATGTAGGAAGGCAATATGAACATCCACTGATATAGTTTTCAACTCTTTGTTGCAGCTACAACTAGAAATGCACGAACAATAACCATTTTTGTAACCGGAGCAAAAGTATCAGTGTAATCAATCCCTTCAACCTGATAATTTCCAAAAACCACCAAACGGGATTTAAGCCGCTCAACACTCCCATAAGAGTTATACTTTTTTTTGTACACCCACCGGCTCCCCAGAGCACGTTTTGCATAGCTTCTCGCCACCCTGCATTGCCCGTATCTCCATGGTCCAGGTACCACTATCCTCCATCGCCCGTATCTCCTTTTGCATAGCTTCTCGCCACCCTGCATCTTTAACCGCCTCTTTAAAGGAGGTCGGTTATGTACTTGCAGTTACAGCTGCAAGAAAATTCCCATGTCCCAAAGAAAATCGATCACAATTCAAAAAATGCGCTATAGGATAATGAGTACCTGAGGCGTGATTGGACGTGGTGGAACATTGGGAGAGAGGACTATTAGAAACCTTTCGTATTGTATTTGTAACAAAGTCACAGAGCTTCACAGACGGAATCTTGGTACGCATGCTACGCCCCAGTGCACCCTCACCTTTCAACACCACCACCGCCACCTTATCCTCTGTTGTCGTAGCCGCCACGGCTGCCTCCGCCACGGTGGCCTCCGTTGTCGCATCTTCCACGAGGGCCTCGGCCTCAGCCGTGCTGTCCTCTACGGCGGCCTCAGCCTCCACGACGGCCATCTCATCCATATGAGGTAGATCAAACCCCAAAGCATCATCGTCCAAGACAAGGGACGTCAGGTCAGGAGGAGCCATATCACTACGATCATCTTCAACATAATAGAAAAACTCATTCTCATAAAATTTAACATATCGAGAGGAAAAAAAAATCACCAGTAGCTAGATCATACAATTTTCAACCCTTATTGCCATTGGGGTATCCCACAAAAATATATTTTCGACTGTGAGAGCAAACTTATCCATATTAGATTTTTGGTTGTGGGCAAAACAAAGACAACCAAAACACGTAATTCATCATAAGGAGGAACACCAAAAAATATTTCATAGGGGGTTTTAAAACCAAGAAGGCTCGAAGGAGTTCGATTGATCAAATAACCAGCCGCCAAAATACACTTACCCCAAAAAGAAATTGACAAATTTTTTTGAAATGTAAAGCACGTGCCACATTCAAAATATGTCTATATTTTTGTTAGACCCTCTCATTCTGATGAGGTGTACCTACACAAGATGTCTGAAACAAAATACCATTCTGTACAAAGTAGTTGCGCAGGCAATTAAACTAAGTACCATTATCACTTCGCATAATGCGAACTTTGAAATTAAATTGCCGCTCAATCATAGAAAAAGTGACGAGAATATCTTGTATACTTCAGTCTTATAAATCAACAAAAATACCCAAATTGTACGAGAATAATCATCCACAAACGTCAAAAAAATCGAGCTCCACACGAAAAAGGCGTATGATACGCCCCCCAAAGATCACAATGTATCAAATCAAAAATTACAACAGCCCGAGAGTCACTGACAGGAAAGATACCTCGAGTTTGCTTTGCATGATGACAAACTTTACATGCCTTATTCACTGAACTACTAGAGCTACTGACAACATGAAGTGACTTTACTACTTTATCAGAAGGATGCCCAAGTCGCTGATGCCAAATGTCCAGAGAAGTTGTCCCAGTCACTGCCAAGGCCTGAGTCTTCGGTACAATACGAAAGTAGTAGAGTCCGTCCCGCCGTTCACCGACGCAAATCAGGGTCCTCAAACTGGGGTCCTGTATTACGCATAATTTTTTAGTGAATTGTACAACACAATTTATATCATCAATAAGATGGGCCACAAAAATTAAATTGTAATATAATTGAGGTACGAATAGAACATTCGTGAGAACCACGCCAGTTGCAAGAGAAACACGCATCCAGCACGAGGCAACCGTATTGCGACCGTCCGGGAGTCCAACCGAACACTCCTCCATTGCCGTCACCCCCGACAATAAATCCAAATTTTTCATAACATGATTCGAAGCGCATGTATCAATAATCCAAGGTGCAATGGACTTACCCACCATACGATCCTCCGGAGATTTGGCCGAAGAATTACCAAGCATAGAAATAATTGTTGCCATTGGTCCGGAGTCAATCCCGTCACACCGTCGCCGCCTGCACCATCATCTGCCATCCGCGGCTGTGCATCAACGAAACCACGTCCTGCCATCGCTGAACACACTTTCGTACCCTGTCCACGTCCACTACAAGCCGCATGTCCGCTAAATCGGACATTGCGAATCCCACAGTGGTTTCGCCTCCTCAAAGTATGGTATTGTCTTCTTCACCGAAGTGTCGATAGTATGCAAAATTTACTTCACAAGCATCGATTGGACGCAATATCAATCCTCCAATTGATCCTTCTCCGAAGGTTTATTGATAGAACCATCAATAAACCTATTCGTTGAGCCCGTAGAGAAAGCCGAATAGATCTCGACTATTCCTTATAATTCTTCCCACGAAACACCAATTTCGTAATTGTATTACCCGGATTGTCATTAGAATCAAGGTAATACGGGAATGTGGGATCGATCCATCATGCCGCCGAAATAGAAGTCCCGCCGCCGCCGCCGCTCATCATGCGCCGTCGCCGCTTGACATACCGCCACCGCCACCGCTCGAAGAAAACGTATCCTAGCCCTCAGGCTCTCATACCATGTGATGAAGTGATAGAAGATAATATTTTAGGTATTTCATTCATCATGATATTACATATATATACATTCACATATTAACTTGGGACATAAGTCACATGACCAATCACCATAAATATAATTTAATATAATTTAATTCTAATACCCCAATTACCATATATAGTCAGCCAATCACCATATATACCTAATCACCATAAATATAATTTAATGATATAATTTAATTCCAATAAATTTGATTGGCACAATAACATGATTCCCTAGGAGTTAAGAGTAGGAAGGATTGACAAGAGGCGATGTTGAGGTTGGAGCCATGCCTATTCTTGCTAGAAAGAAAAATATGACTTTAACTATCTCATTAAGTCTCTTATTAGATAATGTTGTAGGACACTACAAAAATACTTAAAAATAACGTCAGAAGTCAGCGAAGAAAACTTTTGAGGTGGACATCCCCATGTTGCCACGTGGAACATTGATCAACCTTTGAGTAGTTGTTGCCCATTAGTTAGGCCAATCGGTTTCTAGCTCCTTTCTTTCTGCTATTAATCTATGATTCTGATAGAACTCCTCTCTTTTGCAAGTTGCTCCTCAGGTTCAAGAACCCAGCTAACATTCTCACAAGTAGGAAAATCGTGACTATAATTAAAACCCTTAGATAACGGTGAGCTTGCAAGTTGCAACTCATCATACCAAAACCCTAGACAGATGGAACTGGAGCCTAGTCATCCTTATATCTCTACTACTTCAATTTATTGTTTTTTAAGTGTAATGTTACTTTGGAGACGGCCCCTCCTCAAATAAGGGTGGCCCTCCCTAAAGACCGTGCATTAGAGGAAGACATATGTCAATTCCGGACTGGGCCTTCTCAGTTCCGGACAAAGTCCATGATCGGCCCGGTCCACTTTCCTACCTGGTCAGAGTGGTTTCTATTATTTCCCAAGATCTGGGTCTGGTCCGGCCCACTCATCCAACCAGGTACCGAAGGCCTGGCCGGCCCGACTGCCACACTCACCCAACGGAATACAGCATTACTTATCCTTAATTTCTTACTCTCTTCATCTAACTTCATAGAATAGCTTCTGTTGTAACACTTGTATGGAATAAAGTTACAATTAAACTTAATTAACATGTTAGAATCTTTTTTTTTATTTTATCTCTATATCATTAATTGTTCGATGAACCGACATGCACAAATTCCCGATTTTATATGAACTGAATCAGAAGTAGCTGTGCCAGTAGCTGGAATGATGATTAGGTGTGCATGATTAATATTTTATAAGTTGTAGCTTTCCAGAGGCACTCTTATTCTCACGAGTAGGAATGATCTTGGAAGTCGACCCACACCCACTTTGTAGTGTTATATTTCAAGAATGAATGGGTGCGTAGAGCTAGCTGGCTCCTTGCTAATTCGGAAGCATGTGCATAGACCTTGGTAATTTCCCAAGCCTCTCTCCTTTTAAGATGAGCAAAAGGAAATTAATTATATAATCATTTACTTCTAAGCACATCCATATATCTTAGCGTGGTCGGCAACAACCATTGCTCGAGCCGCAGCCATAAATCAAGCTCATTAGCACGCTCGAGGATCTAGTGTTGTGCAGGCTTTCGGCTAAACTAAGGAAATAAAGTACGCCAAAAAAAATCCAGAACTAGGAGAGAGCTGGTACATGCATGCATGTGTAGAAAGAGGAATGCGAAAAAAAAAAAAAAAAATGATCATTAGATTAGAAGGAGCTTCTTTCTTGCTTCCTGGTATCTTTATATCTTTGAATTTAAGTTTTCCTTAAATATGGTCTTTATCTTTTCCTTAATTTTTTTCTTCTTCTTTTGTTCTACATAGAATAATAGTGCTGCTACGTTGCGGGCCATCTGGTCCGTCCGTCACGTGGCACGTCCTCATTGGCAGGTCAACCGACGTGGGGCCCGTAAATGCAGGAGGGGCCAATGGGGTGCGGCCACGCGGCGGACAGACCAGTCCGCCTGCAGACAAGTAAACATTTTCATAGAATAAATGGAGTTGGCCAGTCCGTCTGCGGACAAGTAAGCATTTCCATAAAATAATTGGGGTTTTTCTTAAATGTGTTTATATAATTCTGGCCCCTACAAAAGTATGGTCTTTGATTGTATTGATGATTGAAAGGCACCCCATAAGATTTTTGGGAGATGGTAGGTTGTTTCTATTATTAATATTTTTAGGCTAAATTTCAATTTGATACCCTCAACTATTTTTGTTTTTCAACTTAATATCATAAACTTTTTTTACTAAGCACCTTGATATAATCAACTATTGAATATTTTAAATTTTATATCCTAAAATAAAAAAATGGCAAAACTATCCCTGCCCTCCCCTCTCTCCCACCCCCTCTCCGGCAGCAGCAATGACAACATTGGCAGCCTGCGACGGCGACAACAACAGTGGAAGCATGACGGAGGTGGGGGGGGGGGGGGGGGGTGGGATGGGCAGCGGCAGCAGTATCAACGACGACAACAGTATTAGCGGCAATGGCAACAACTAGCTAATGGTAGCGGCGGGAGGAGAGGGCGCGGAAGGGGACAACCAAGGGACAGACAACAGGAGGGGGCATCCGGGTGTTTGGGGGGGGGGGGGGGAGACGGGGATAGTTTCAACAATTTTTTTATGATATCAAGTTGGTGAATAAAATAGTTTAGGGTATCAAGTTGAAAAATACAGATAGTTGATGGTATCAAGTTGAAAATAAGCCAAATTTCTATAGTGATCTCTCTTTTTTCTTTTTGGATGAAGAATTCTTAGTATTCCAATACTACATAGTTTTTGCTTAATTGTCTATCTTAAGTAATAGGTTTACCATGTTCCTTAGTTATACACATTTCCAACTTTGTGAGTCTAGAAAAAGAATCAGGTTAGATTCTTTTTAATTATGTATATTATTTGCTTGAATTTCTGATTGTACTAATCAAAATCTGTTCTATCAACCAAAGATTGGACAACTATGAGGGAGAAGGGAGGTCCTGGATTATAATAACAAGGATCTGGATTCTCAAAGATTGACTTTATTTTAAAACAGTAATCACCATCATCTACCAACCAAAGTGAACGTTTGATATGTAGATTCTAAGTCCTAACTCAATCTTCCCTTGGGTTCTTAATTGTTATTCCCTGGCATAATTAATGAAGGATACGTCCTTCATAGAAATTTTATGTAAGGTGTACAATCTTGATCCCATGAATGTCAATTTAAGGACTCTTGAATCCATTATATGAGTGAGTTGTCGAGATGATCGGTTATGTGATGAGCATTACAGCAGAATATATATACGCATTTATTTAGCTAATAATTTACAAAATCATTCCTAATTCGTAGTATTACTCAAACTTGAAACAACCTTTGCCCAAAGCTCAAGCAGGAGATGTGTCATGCGTAAAGGAATAGTTAAATCAAGGGAAATTAATAGCTTTGATACACTATACACTACAAAAATACACTGATTTAGCGACAGAAATATCCGTCGCTAAAATACAATTTTTCGTCGTTATTTGCATTTAGTGATTGATTAGCGACATAAATGTTCCGTTAGAAAAATTAACGTCGCTACAAAAATTTCGTTTATCGACGGATTAGCGACGGAATGAGTGACATAAAACCAGCGACGGATCAGTGACGTATAAATTTCGTTGCTAAACTTTCTGACTACTTACCGACATAATAGTGACAGATTATGTGAGCCAAATTTGTCAAATTTTTCAGAAGATTTTGCACATTCAGGACTCACAGAGTCGTCGCTAATCCATCGCTAAGTCGTCACTCTCAATGACAGATGTTAGCGACGGATGTTAGCGACGGAATCTGATACATGTTTGGCACATTTGTGTGTATTAGACGTTTTAGCGACGTAATAGTCCGTTGCTAGGTAGTCGTTGGCCTGAGATTTTTCGTCGAAAATCCGTCGCTAACCTGAGATTTTCCTGAATTTTCGTCGCTATTACGTCGTCAGTCCGTCGCTAAAGATAATATGTTTCCCAGAAATCAATTTCTGATGAGCATATACCTGTTATACATTCACCAATTTTCACAAAAATAAATTTTACACAAGTAAATTTTACACAAACTAATAAAACCCACACAAACATGTACAAATATTATATATACAATAAAATAATAAAGTAGATTAATCCAAACAAGTACAAATAACTGTTATACAATCTCACAAAGTCAAATAAATACAATCAAGTCAAAAAATACAACCAACTAAAAAAAAATTCACAAACTCAAAAAATTAATCAAGTCGACGGTGGAGGCAGAGACAACGACGGCTGTCGTCTAGCCATGTACTACGCCACAACTATAGTGATGATATCCTGTAGAAAATAAGGAGCAACGGCAGACGGAGCAGTGGCAGGAGCCGTCGAATGAGCTGGATGACCCATCGATGCCGTCGGAGTAGCTGGAGCCGTCGAAATAGCTGGAGGACCCAACGTAGTAGCCGTCAGAGGAGCCGTTGTAGTAGCCGTTGGAGTAGCAGGTGCTGCAGCATCACTAGTGGCTATCAACTGTCGGACCAGTCCATGTAGCTCATGCACAGTCGTCGTGAGCTGCTCCAGAGACATAATACCAGAAGGAACACCGAAGCCGGGCACTGATGGAGCTGGAGTAGCCGTCTGAGGAGCTCTGAAAAGAACCGACGGCTGGGATGCCAACGATCTGGTACCATGCACGCTGTCGCATTTTTCTCTTCCGACAACTTGTACCCACCGATCGTTTCTCTCAATCCGCGTACTGCTCTCGGCGTCCCCCTCTAACGTCTCATACGTCTCCTATATTTATTTATATAAATATGTTTAGAGTTAAGGATTTTAGAGTTATATGTGTTATATTAGATTTTGGTTAAAGTATCATATTAGATACTAGATATCATAGTATATGTATATAATTTGAGTTATATTTGCTATATTTGATTTTCATGATATCTTAAAATAGGATATTAACCAAGGTTCAAAATATCGTAATCGAAATCGGTATTGGACCATTCCTATGAGGTTTAAAGTAAATTGAATAAAATTAATTATAATTTTAAGTATTTACAGTATTTACAGTGTTGTTTCTTAAAATAGGATATTAACCAAGGTGCATAATTTTAAGTATTTACAGTGTTGTTTCTTAGTATTTTTGAAATTGAATGAAATAGTAATCACCCTTGTCGATTAATTTACATACGATAGATAAGTTTTTCTCTTTTATATGCTTTTACAATCTTAATATAACATAATATAACTTCATAAACCATCAGAATGGATAAAAAATCAACCTAGAAACTAGAAAATATCATAATTTGACTGTTTGACCTAGAAACCTATAATCTAACTAAATTGACAAAATTTTATAAAGAAAACTTACATATTTTTTGGCGGCCCGCTCATCTACGAGCTTCTCATCCTTCTTTCTTTTGTGGGTCCGCTGGAAGATTGCTGGAAAGTCGACGGTGTTGGGGTCTTTCCCGGCTCTGGTGGCCACGTCGCACTGTAAAAATTAATCAATTAATAAATAAGAAAAAAATTAGAATTACAAAAAAATTGATCTAGCAAAATTTTTTAATACTAACAATTCGTCGAAAATGCTCGACGGTCAGAATGGATCCACCAGTAAGGAAACCACCCTTAGCACGGACAACCTTCGCCGTCTCGCACTTGGCCTTGTAAGTCGAGGTGTCCATCCTCTTCTTCATCTCCTCCCAGTACTCCGCCTTCAACCACTCCTTGCGGTGATCCGGTCAAAGTAACGACAGCACCTTCTGATCATTGATCCTACTCTCAACCCCTTGCTGGCGACGGTCTTGTAGCACTTCTGGATATCACTATCACTTCCAGGTCCTATGGATCTCCTTGTGCTCTCCGATGCTCTAGGCTTTCATGATGGTGAGAATAAGTGAAATTGAAAGTGGATTGAGTAAAATTGGTAGAAAATTGGGAAAGAAAAAGCTTTGGAGATCAAATAAGGCTAATGAGTAAAATAAAATGAATAGATGAACCATAAATTGAACTTATATCTTATAGTAAGGTTTGGTCATGTCAAAATATCAAGTTTGTCCCTCTTTATTTGTCATGAGTGTAATCCAATTAACTAAAGGAATGAATCTCTACAACTAAGAGAAATATTCTCTTCATGACAAATAAACTTAATTAATTCTAATTATTAAAGTCATGATTAACAATAATTAGCACTAACTAACACTTATAAATTTTAATTGACTAGCCACTAACTAACACTAGTATAATTCTAGGCAATCACTAATATAAAATAATATATAAAAAATTTAAAAATATGCAAAAGTACTCAAATACCTTATGGTGTAAAGTGATAGTTACACTACCCACTGTGCCTGATATTTTTTTCAGTCAGTGGTCCTCCCTTGAACCAAAAGCTAGATGCCAAGTAGATTTTCTTTGAACTAATAGCATAAAACTTAATGGTAGGATTACAAAGACACAATATCAGAGGTCCTTCAAGCCCATTTTACATGTTGTGTCTTCGACTAGCTGGCGCTTGAGGCCTTTAGTGAACGGATCCGCCCGATTCTTCTGACTCTGAATATCTACCACTGCAATAACACCAGCCTTGATGAGATTGTTCAGTGATATGTGCCGAAGCCGCACAGTCCTCTTCTTGTCATTGAAGAGATCGTTAGACGCTACTGCTGCTACTGCCTGGTTGTCGTAGTATATCGGTACATTCGAAATATGTACACCAACCATTGAAAGATCGTACATAAGCTCCCGAAGCCATTCTGCTTCATCTCCTGCAGCTACAAGTGCATAGAACTCAGACTCCATTGATGAGCGTAAGAGCATTGTCTGCTTCTTCGACTTCCACTATATGGCAGCTCCATCCATTGTGAAAATATATCCTTCTATGGATCTCTCTCTCTCTCTCTTCTGAGCACCAACTAGCATCACTGAAGCCTTTCACCACTGCTAGATCTCCGTTATAGTATAGTGCAAACTTTTGAGTCTTCTTGAGGTATCTCATCACCCTTTTCACAGCTTTCCAGTATTCAATACCTGGGTTACTTGTGAATCTACTCAGCATCCCCACAGAAAAAGCATTATCAGGCCTAGTAGCATTCGTAGCATACATCAAACTTCCGATGACACTAGAGTACTCCAACTATCTGACACTTTTTTCGGGATTTGGCTTCAGCTTCTTGTCACACATGTACGGAGTATCGATCCCTGGAAGATCCTAGTATCTGTAGTGTGTGAGCATCTTCTCTACGTAGTGAGCTTGTGAAAGAGCAAGCCCATCTTCCGTCCGAATTATCTTAATCCCAAGGATGGCATCTGCATCTCCCATGTCCTTCATACTGAATTTGGACGAGAGGAACATCATTGTTCTGTTGACACTTTCTACATCCGTACCTAAGATTAACATGTTGTCCACATAGAGACAAATGATGACACATCTATCACCACCAAACTTCGTGTACACACATACTTATCATCCTCGCTGACCTTGTAGCCATTTGACCTGATAACTTTGTTAAACTTCTCGTGCCATAATTTGGGAGCTTGCTTCAAACTATAGAGAGATTTTACCAGCTTGCACACTTTGTCTTCAAGACCCTTACGATAAAACCTTCTGGCTGTTGCATGTCAGTTCACCATTCAGAAATATTGTCTTGACGTCCATCTGATGAATCACCAACATGTGAATAGCACTAAGTGCAATCAGCATACTGATAGTCATCATCCGTGCAATGGGAGGTGTTAAAGTAATCAATCCCCTGCTGTTGAGAAAACCCATTGGCTACCATCCTGGCCTTGAACTTGTCAACAGTTCCGTCTACCTTCTCCTTCTTGAAGATCCACTTGCATCCGATGGGTTTAGCTTCTTCAGGCGGATTGACTAACTTCAAGTATTATTAGAAGTTATCGAGTCAAACTCGTCATTGACAGCCTCCTTCCAGAAAATAGCATCTCTGGTCTTTATTGCCTCATCATAGGTAAGAGGATCAGCTTCCACATAATAGGTAAAAAAGTCTTCTCCGAAGTCCTTCGGCCTCCTCATTCGCTTTACTCTCTGCTCAGCGAATTCTCGTTCAAATATTGTCTCTTCGACGATAACTTCTTCTTGGACTACTTCTCTCTTAGAGGTACTTGCCTCGTCTGTGCTAGCAGCATTCTCCGGAACATCCGCGAGAACAATATTCATATGCCTAGCAAACTTGTCTTCAAAGAATTCTACATCGCGAGATTCTATGATATGATTAGATTCGATATCAAGGAACCTCTAGCATCACTCTTATAAGCATAGACCAAAAATATGGTCCTCGTAGTCCTCGTTCCTAGCTTATGTATCTTAAGGTCTGGAAGCTTCACATACGCCAGAAATCTCCAAACTCGAATGACATTCAAGTTATGTTTGACCTTAAACTAGTGTTCATGAGAAATAATGTCAGATATCGTGAACGACACTCTATTCAGAATAAATGTGTCCGTAAGAGCAGCTTCTCCCCAGAAGCACTTTGGAAGTCCTGTTGTCAGTAACATGGAGTTCATTATCTCTGTCAGCGTTCAGTTCTTCCTTTCTCTGCCACTCTATTAGATTAGGGAGAATACGGAGCGATCATTTCGTTGACAATTTTATGTTCTTTGCAGAACAATGCGAATTCCAAGGAACGATACTCTCCACCACAATCGCTTCTGAGTCTTTTGAGTTATTGACCAATTTGACGTTCTGTTTCAGCCTTGAAGTTTTTGAACTTCTCGAACACTTCATCTTTAGACTTGAGAAGATATACGAACGCGTATTTTAAGAAATCGTCGATGAAAGTAATAAAATACTTTATTTTGGGCTTCGTGGAGAATTGCTTGAAGTCACAGATATATGAGTATACCAACTCTAAAAGTTCTGTACTTCAGTTCAGTACCCTTCTGTATGGCTTCCTGATGATCTTCGTCTACGCACAGACTTCACATTTCTCCACCTCCTTACCCATATTTGGAGATAAGTCCTAGACAAGACATCTTGTTAATGCATTTACAATATACATGTCATAGTCTATTATGCCACAACTCAAGAGAATAACCAGAAGTAGAGACAGCATTGATACAAACATAAGGAGTTACAAGTTGCAGTTTAAACATTTTTTTAGTACATAAAGCTTTTTCAAAGTATGTTTCCTTGTAGGACATCACCATCTGACTGACATTGATATTCATCCTCAAGTCCGATTTACACAACAGACTCCCAGAGACCAGATTCTTGACAATCATTGGTACGTGCTTCACGTTCTCTAGAGTAAGTGACTTTCTCGAAGTCAGCTTCAGCACTACTGTGCCAGTCCCTTGAACATCAGCTTGTGACTTGTCCACCAGCGAGACCTTCTCATGGGTTGGCTCTTACTTGGTGAACAACTCCTTCTTAGAGCATACATGGCAAGATGCACCGATGTCTACCCGCTAGTCAGTGTCCACGTCATGTGACTCAATCTACACAATCATAGCAACATGATTAAGCTTACCTTGCTCTTTCGGTTTAAGCTTTGACCTGTAATCGCTCTTGTAGTGACCCTTCTTGCCACAGTTGTAGCATGTCACATCAGTCTTCGGCATTGGGTTGAACTGAGCTGACTTCACCTTATGCTGGTTAAAGTCCTTCTTCTTCTTGTAGGAAATTTTTTGCTTCCCTTTAGAATCACTAGCATGTACCATGTTGGCCTTAGCCAATTGCTTGGACAAAGAGGCCAACTTCAGTTGCCCCTGGCTTCATCTTTAATGTGAATCCAGTGAAGAAGATCTTCGAGCTGGATCTCATCTTCTTACGGTATATGTCAGTCTTGAACTTGATCCAGCCTGGAGGAAGCTTGGTGACGATAACCCCTACCATGAACTTGTCTTCCTGCATCATGTCCTATTCCTCTAGTTTCTGCTGCATCTTCAGAAATTCCTTGGCTTGTGGTAGCATCACATTCTCGTCTTCAAATTACAGAGTGAAAAACTTCTCGACGAGATAGATTTTAGATATTTTTTTGTCAGTTTTCTAGTGCTTCTCAAGAGATTCCCAGACATCTATTGCCTTCTCCTTCTTGCTATAGGACTCTTCCATCGAGTCATCTATAACATTTAGGATCAACAACCTGCAGAGGTCGTTATTTTTCTTCCACTTGGAGTGCCCATCTTGCGCCATGCTGTAAACCCCCTAATTTTTTAGGAATTTTAAAAACTAGATTTTTCAGAATTTTCTGGGATTTTTTTCGAGAATTTTTACTAATTAAAAACCAGGGTATTTTGGCATTAAATAAAAATAAATATTTTTAAAATATATTATAATATTATGAAAATAATATTTTATGATGTAAAATAAAAAACTGGACTTAAGGTAATTTTCCTGGAATTTATTGGACCCCGAATCTATTTTTAAATCCCAAAACCTATTTTTTTAAAATAAATTAAACCGGGTTGAACCGGGTTCAAACCGGGCTGAACCGGCCTGAACCCGGTCCAACCGAACCGGACCGGACCACTCAGCCGTGGGTCAGATTCGGGTCAAACCCGCGACCCGAACCCGCAACCCAAACCCATTCTCAGCCCCTATCGGATCGGGTCAGGTTTGCCCAACCCGCACCCGCCTCCGACCCGACCCGCCTGACCCTCTCCCCACGATCCCGCCCATTCCCGCGTCTCCCGGCGCTCCGCCCGCTCGGCCACGCGCCGCCCAGCCCACGTTCTCTGGCCGCCTCGCCCGGCCACGACCCGCCTCCTCCGCCGCCTTGCTCGGCCCCGTCCCCTCGCCCTCTCTCCCTATAAAAACCCCCCCTTTCCCCTCTTCTCCGGCCAGATTCCCCCGCCGACGACTCCTCCCTCACCCGCCTCGCCGCCGACGAACTCGCCGTGCCCAGCCCCGCCTTCTCCCCGCGTCCCCCAGCCGCCTCCGCCTCCTCCGGCGGCTCCCTCGACGGCAAGCCTCAGCCCGCATCAGCGTCCTCCGGCCGCTCCGCCCGGCCGCCTGCGCCGCCTCCCAGCGCGCCGCCGCACCGCCCTCGACCACCTCCGGCCCTCGCCTGCCTCCCTCCGGCCGGCCTCCGGCCGTCGCAACTCCGACAGGTGCCAAACCCTAACCCTAGATCTGACTCGGACACGACTCGGACACGACTCGGACACGGGAATTCTCTGTTTCTGGAACCCTGTTAGGTGCCCATTTCTCTCTCCTTGCTATCCCGTTTTCGATTCCGTCTGTTGTATCACGAACCCTGCATGACCCTCTCGATGCCCGTGCAACCCGCTCGGTGCATCGCGTCCTGTGGCGATCGCGAACCGCGATCCAAAAACAGGAAAATAACGCCTTGTTTTACCCCGGAACTGAGTACGCTCCGCCAAACGGGACGACTTGGTCGCGTGCGGTCTTCACCGATACGTGCGCGCCGTTGATACGGACGTGCGGGATATCGCAGAAGTTGATTTGGATGTGCGTGCACACCGGAATCAACGCGTATCCGCCGACACCGTCCCGTATCCGTCAGTTCTGGAATGCGTCGTAACTTTGTGTACACAAGTCGGATCGAAACGAAACTTACGCCATCGGACTCGTAGCGATACGCTGGTCCTGTGACCCAAGTTTGGTTCGATTCTGAGAACGTTGACAAAATCGCGTATCGTGGGCCCCACAGGCTCCATTTAACGGGTGATTTTGTGACCGGCTCATCGGAATCCAATTCTGCAAGTTCCGTTGGATTCGTATCATCGTTCCTGACTTATTGACACTAAATTTGACGAATTTGGAGACCTTTGTCCTGACACATTTTTCGGTGCGAAGTGGGCCACATGTGGACCCCGCTTTGACCCAAAATTGTCATTTTTGCCCTTGTCTCCCAATTGGACTCAAGGACAGGCGTTTCTAGCTATTTGATATTTTCTGAACCTGATGGTAATGTTTGTTTCAGCATCCAGAGACGTTCCTGGAGATTTCACAGTTGGAGCCAGAACCACAAGCAAGTGTACCTTGCCAACTTGTAGTCTTTGTTATATATTACTTGTCTCAATTATAACTGTTGTACATGCTTAACCTAGGAACCGTGTGACGTACTTAGTATCCGATTATAGTCGGGTGCCAACCCCGTACGCGATGTTGGGTACGTCATCTAGAGATGGACATTCGTGACCCTTTACATTCTCGTACTTGCATTATCAAGTACATTATACCCATGACACCTGACACTATTTATGAGACGGAATCTTCCTGAGATATTCATGGTGATTCTGTGTAGGATACATATTCATGACATATACAGTTTACATGCTTAGAATCTATTCTGACTTATTGCATTAGTTTGATCTTGCGTGACTTGGACCTGAGACATTACGGAACTGTGACGTGAGATTACATGGGGTGGGGAGAGTATTACCATATCAAGGCTGATTATAATATAAATAATGTCATCTGGAGGTGTCTTAGTCTCTGATACAGAGCTTTGGCGCAAGTTCTGGCCCTTCGAGAAAATACTGCTATGGATTTCTCCGACACTGATCCTGTAGTAGTCTCAGCCTGAGTATGACTAAAACTCTCACTTGCATATCACTTAGCTGGTTTATTTATTTATCCTATTGTTTCCTTTATTTCTGTACTACATTTATCTTGGCTTGTATTATCTGTACCTTGCTATGTCCCCTGAGGACCTGGATCCGGATTATGTCCCCAGGATTAGCAGACAAGATCTATCCTGAGGTGTACGGAACAGGAGCACTTCTCGGAGCAGTACCAGAACCCAAGGACGAGATCGTGCCAGAGGACTTCACCTGAGTATTGGCTTGAGATACTCAGTTATTTATATTTCTAGTCATTTTATTTCCAGTCTATTTCATTGATGTATCAGACTTATTCTCGGATTATTCTCCGAGACACTTTTATTTAGACTTGCTAGTTTATTTTATTTGCATCTATTCTGGCCTTGGATCTGTGATTATCTGTCACGCCCCAGTCCCAAAATACCGAGGGACTGGATGCGTGATAATGGCCAGCAGCACACACCGATGGACAAACCCAAATTAATGTATCCATCGGGACGTACTTAAGCTGTATTACAATAGTCAGGGTTTACTAATCTCATCCACAGAATAAAGATAGCAAGATCAGCAAAAGAAATAAATAACAATCAGTCAAAGTAAATAAAATCGGAGAACAACCCGATATTAAGTCTGTTTACAAATGTTCATTAAAACAGGAAATAAAGAGTTTATTTTTCATAACGACTGAGCATGGAAGAAACAGATGTTCAGGAGAAGTCCTCAACGATCACCTCGTCCTCAGGTTCTGGTACTGCTCCAAGAAGTGCTCATGTTCCGTACACCTCAGGGTAGATCTCGTCTGCTAAACCTGGAGACATAATCCGGATCCAGGTCCTCAGGGGACATAGCAAGGTACAAGAAAGCTCAAGCCAAAATAAATACAGTAAATGAAACAAATAGGGTAAATAAATAAACCAGCTAAGTGATAATGCAAGTGAGAGTTTTAGTCATACTCAGGCTGAGACTACTACAGGATCAGTGTTGAAGAAACCATAGCAGTATTTTCTCGAAGGGCCAGAACTGGTGCCAAAGCTCTGTGTCAGAGACTAGGACACATCCAGATGACAATATATATAATATAATCAGCCTTGATATGGTAATACTCTCCCCACCCAATGTAATCTCACGTCACAGTTCTCAATGTTCATGTTACGCAAGATTAAATTAATGCAATAAGTCAGGATAAAATCTAAGCATGTAAAGATGTCATAAACTTGTATCCTATACAGAATTACCTTGAATATTTCAGGAAGATTCTGTCTCATGATTTGTGTCAAGTGTCCTGGGTATAATGTACTTGATAGAGCAAGTACGATAATGTAAATGTCACGATATCCATCTCTAGTTGATATTGCACAACCCCGCGTACGGTGTTGGCACCCGACTATAATTGGACGCTAAGTAAGTCACACGGCCCTAGGGTTGAGCATGTACAACAGTTATAATTAAGTCCAAGTAATATGTAATAAAGACTGCAAGTTGGCAAGGTACATTTGCCTGGGTTTTCGGCTCCAATTGTAGCTCTAGCTTCAGCGGGGATTGCAGGCAGTACTCCGGTAGCTAAAATAGATATCACCAACAGATCCATAAAATATAATCAGCTAAAAACGCCTGTCCTTGAGTCCAATTTGGAGACAAGGGCAAAAATAATATTTTCGGGTCGAAGCGGGGTCCACATGTAGGCCGCTTTGCACCAAAAAATGCGTCAGGGTCAAAGGTCTCCAAATCTGCCCAACTTAGTGTCAACAGGTCAGGAACAATGATACGAACCCAACGGAACTTCCAGAATTTGATTCCGATGAGCCGTTCTCAAAATCGCCCGTCAAGTGGAGCTTGTGGGGCCCACGACACGCGATTTTGTCAATGTTCTCAGAATCGAACCAAATTTGGCTCACAGGACCAGCGTATTACTACGAGTCCGATGGCGTAAGTTTCGTCTCGATCCGACGTGTGTACACTAAGTTACAGCGAGATTTAGAAAGGTCGAATACGGGGCGGTGTCCGCGGATACGTGTTGATTCCGGTGTGCACGCACATCCGAATCAGCTTCTGCGAAATCTCGCACGTCCGTATCAATGACGCGCACGTATCGGTAAAGACCGCACGCGACCAAGTCGTCCTGTTTGGCGGGGCGTACCCAGTTCCGGGGTGAATCAGGGCGTTAGTTTTCCTGTTTTTGGATCGCGGTTCGCGATCGCCACAGGACGCGATGCACCGAGCGGTTTGCACGGGCACCGAGGGGGTCATGCTGGCTACGCGATGCAACTGACGAAATCGAAAACAGAGCTACGAGGAAAGAGATATGAGTACCTGAACAGGGCTCCTGGAAACTGTGTTTCTCGTGTCCGACACGTGTCCGACACGTGTCAGGGTACTGTGTCTGAGTCGTCTAGGGTTAGGGTTTCTAGGGTTGCTGACGGAGATCACCGGAGGAGGGCGGTGCTACGGCCGGAGGAGGGCCGGAGGGGCTGGGGGCGTCGCTGGCGGCACTGGCCGGAGGTGACGGCGTGCGGGAGGCGGCGCAGGCGGCCGGACGGCGCGGAGGGGGCTGCTACTGGGTCGGGTCTGCTGGAGGCTAGGGCTGAGGAGTCAGGGAGGCGGTGGCGCTGGAGGCTGACGGCTAGGTCCGGGAAGGAGCAGGGCGGCCAGAGCGACGGGGGGACGGTGGAGTCGAGGCGGGCATCGAGTTTAAATAGGGTCAGGGGGAGGTGGAGCGGCCGGAGGTTGCCGGAATAGGAAGGGGAGACGCCGGGGTCGAAAGGGCGGCCGGTGGGAAGGGGAACCGGAGCGGCGCAGCTGTCGGCGGCGGGGACGCGAGGAATCGACTGCGGAGGCGTTTGGGAGAGGAGGAGTTGCGGGTCGGGCGGACGGGTCGGGTCGGGTCTGCGGATCCGGCCCGATCCAAAACAAAATGCGGGTCGGGCGGGTCCAAGCGGGTCGGGTCTGACCCGGATCTGACCCGCTAGCTGAGCGGTCCGGTTCGGGTAGACCGGCCGGTCTGGTTCGGTTTTATATTGGTTTAATTACACCGTGTTTAATTAATTAGGTTAAATAAATCAATAGTTTTTAATGCTTTAAAAATCCATCCGGGGTCCAATAAATTCCCGAAAAAATACCCTATGTCTAGTTTTTCATTTTACACCATAAAATATTATTTTCATAATATTTTAATATTATTTATTATCATTTAAAAATCATTTAATAATTAAAACACCTGAATTTAATTAGAGAAAAATCTCAAAAATTTCCAGAAAATTGTGAAAAATCCCAAATTAAAATTTCTTGAAAATCAGGGGGTTTACAATCTACCCCCCTTAAGAGGATTACGTTCTCGCAATCAAAGAATAACCGGTCAATAGAGATAACACGGTTGCAAAATTTATTCGAATCACAATATGATGAAGAAAATCAAGGTTGAGGGTTTAAACACATAGGAAAAATACAATTTCCCAAATGTAGGAAATCTAGAAAATTACTGTTTTAGAAAACCAGGTTATCTTTCAAAAACATATCAGTTTATCATTTTTAAAACATTCTAAATTATTGGCAAGTTCAAAATTACTAGGTTAACACTAGGTTATCAATTATTAACAATTTAAAATGATCAGGTTAAGTCTAGGGTCACGAACCAGCAGGCACGAACTACAGAAATGCTAGAAACGGAATTACAAAAACTTACCCGCATTAGCTACTCCATGGTTCTGCGCGTCTCCTACAGTCATCGCAAAAACTTGGCCGCGTCCTTGAGGTGGTGCTCTCTGCTGTTGCTGGGCTTGCTGGCAGGGTGCTGCTTGAAGTGCCAAGGGTGGCCTTGGTTGAGGTCCTTCTGGTGCTGGTAGAGCTTGTTGGTTTGCCCTTGGTGCTCCTTCTCCATGTTCAGTGCAATCCCTTACCGAATGTTGACGGGATCCGCAAGCTAAACACAGCCCTAATCTGCGTCGGCATTCCTTGGCGATATGGCCTGCTTTGCCACAGTAGTGACAAGTAGTAAGGACTATCACTTGTGGTGTAGCTGCTTTCTGCTGTTGGTCTAGGTGAGGTTTCTTTGCGGCTTCTTCTTATGGTGCTCTGGATGTTGCTGATGGGGAAGGTCGCTTCAGACTGGTCTCTCTCCTGGTGACGTGCTCCATGCGTCGAGCTGCAGCAAGGACGTTCGAGTACGAAGTTGGTGCGACGGATCCGATCAGTTTCTGTAGCTCGAAGTTGAGTCCGTCGAAAAACTTCTCGGCCTTCTCTTCTTCTGTCGGGATCAATGTTGGGGCGAAGCGACTTAGATGAATGAACTCGGCGTTGTACTCTTCCACCGTCATAGCTTCCTGAGTGAGGCGATTGAACTTGTCCCGAAGTTCTGATCGAGCGATAGCCGGAATGTACATCTCCTGAAAAAGTCTGGAGAACTCTTCCCAAGTAACTCGGTCTGGTCCGAGCCGTGTCTCCTCGGATAGCCACCAGTGATGAGCATTCTCCGTCAATTACATTCTGACGGCAGTCATACAACGTTCCCGTGGAAGCTCAGCTGCTTCTAATTGATGCCGAATGTTGGTGAGCCATTCATGAACTTCTGTTGGTCCCTCATTGCCAGAAAAGGTACGGGGCTTCAGCTGGCGAAAATCGGTGATAGTGCCCGTCATTAGTCGTCGAGCTGGTAGGTTGACCTGTTCCAGTGCATTTACTATGTTGTTCCTCAAGTACTCAGCCTCGCGACGATGGGCCTCAGTTTGGATTTATTGCTGGGCTTGCATCATTGCGTAGATTATTTAGAATATTTGTTGCCCGTCAATAGGCTGCCCTTGAGGGAATACAGGCATCGGTGGAACGAACTGCGGCGGGGGCAGAATGTCATCACGCCGAAATCTAGAAGCTTGATGATCTGCTTGGCTGCTTCGGTGAGTAGAGGGATCTCCACTCAATAGCGTCACTTCATCTTCTCCGTAGGTGGCTTCAGCACCTATTGGTGTTCTTGCTGGAGTTCCGTCGTTTACTTGTGAATCCATTACTCTGCATCAAAAATAAACTATAAGAGGCGCACAGGAATCAAGGCAAGATGTAAGTCAAAAATTAGTTCGAATACGATATAAATATCAAAAATGATTCAAGCAAGTGGATGAGATCCTAAAAACTTATCATATTCTTATTGCAGGCCTGTTCGGTCCCTAAGTTGAAATCGAACAATTTAGTCGTTGACCTGCATGGGCCACCATAAAAACCATATTACGCCCCAGTCCCAAAATACCGAGGGACTGGACGCGTGATAATGGTCAGCAGCACACACCGATGGATAAACCCAAATTAATGGATCCATCGGGGTGTACTTAAGCTGTATTACAATAGTCAGGGTTTACTAATCTCATCCACAGAATAAAGATAGCAAGATCAGCAAAAGAAATAAACAACAATCAGTCAAAGTAAATAAAATCGGGGAACAACCCGATATTAAGTCTGTTTACAAATGTTCATTAAAACAGGAAATAAAGAGTTTATTTGTCATAACAACTGAGCATGGAAGAAGCAGATGTTCAGGAGAAGTCCTCAACGATCACCTCGTCCTCAGATTCTGGTACTGCTCCAAGAAGTGCTCCTGTTCCGTACACCTCAGGGTAGATCTCGTCTGCTAAACCTGGGAACATAATCCGGATCCAGGTCCTCAGGGGACATAGCAAGGTACAAGAAAGCTCAAGCCAAAATAAATGCAGTAAATAAAACAAATAGGGTAAATAAATAAACCAGATAAGTGATAATGCAAGTGAGAGTTTTAGTCATACTCAGGCTGAGACTACTACAGGATCAATGTTGAAGAAACCATAGCAGTATTTTCTCGAAGGGCCAGAACTGGTGCCAAAGCTCTGTGTCAGAGACTAGGACACATTCAGACGACAATATATATAATATAATCAGCCTTTATATGGTAATACTCTCCCTACCCAATGTAATCTCACGTCACAGTTCTCAATGTTCATGTTACGCAAGATTAAACTAATACAATAAGTCAGGATAAAATCTAAGCATGTAAAGATGTCATAAACTTGTATCCTATACAGAATCACCTTGAATATTTCAGAAAGATTCTGTCTCATGATTTGTGTCAAGTGTCCTGGGTATAATGTACTTGATAGGGCAAGTACGATAATGTAAATGTCACGATATCCATCTCTAGTTGACAATGCACAACCCCGCGTACGGTGTTGGCACCCGACTATAATCGGACGCTAAGCAAGTCACACGGCCCTAGGGTTGAGCATGTACAACAGTTATAATTAAGTCCAAGTAATATGTAATAAATACTGCAAGTTGGCAAGGTACACTTGTCTGGGTTTCCGGCTCCAATTGTAGCTCTGGCTTCAGCGGGGATTGCAGGCAGTACTCCGGTTGCTGAAATAGATATCACCAACAGATCCAGAAAATATTAATCAGCTAAAAATGCCTGTCCTTGAGTCCAATTTAGAGACAAGGGCAAAAATGACATTTTCTTGTCAAAGCGAGGTCCACATGTAGGCCGCTTTGCACCGAAAAATGCGTCAGGGTCAAAGGTCTCCAAATCTGTCCAACTTAGTGTCAACAGGTCAGGAACGATGATACGAACCCAACGGAACTTCCAGAATTGGATTCCGATGAGCCGTTCTCAAAATCGCCCGTCAAGTGGAGCTTATAGGGCCCACGACATGCGATTTTGTCAACGTTCTCAGAATCGAACCAAACTTGGCTCACAGGACCAGCGTATTGCTACGAGTCCGATGACGTAAGTTTTGTCTCAATCCGACGTGTGTACACTAAGTTATAGCGAGATTCAGAAAGGTCGGATACGGGACGGTGTCCGCGGATACGTGTTGATTTCGGTGTACATGCACATCTGAATCAGCTTCTGCGAAATCCTGCACGTCCGTATCAACGACGCACACGTATCGATAAAGACCGCACGCGACCAAGTCGTCCCGTTTGGCGGGGCGTACCCAGTTCCGGGGTGAATTAGGGCATTGTTTTTCCTGTTTTTGGATCGCGGTTCCGATCGCCACAGGACGCGATGCACCGAGCGGTTTGTACGGGCACCGAGGGGGTCATACAGGCTACATGATGCAACTGACGGAATCAAAAACAGAGCTACGAGGAAAGAGATATGAGTACCTGAACAGGGCTCCGGGAAACTGCGTTTCTCGTGTCCGACACGTGTCAGGGTACTGTGTCCGAGTCATCTAGGGTTAGGGTTTCTAGGGTTGCTGACGGAGATCACCGGAGGAGGGCGGCGCTACGGCCGGAGGCGGGCCGGAGGGGCCGGGGGCGTCGCTGGCGGCGCTGGCCGGAGGCGGCGGCGTGCGGGAGGCGGCGCAGGCGGCCGGACGGTGCGGAGGGGGCTGCTACTGGGTCGGGTCTGCTGGAGGCTAGGGCTGAGGAGTCAGGGCGGCAGGCAGCGACGAGGGGAGAGGGAGGCGGTGGCACTTGAGGCTGACGGCGAGGTCCCGGAAGGAGCAGGGCGGCCGGAGCGAGGGGGAGACGGTGGAGTCGAGGCGGGCATCGGGTTTAAATAGGGTCAGGGGGAGGTGGAGCGGCCGGAGGTTGCCGGAATAGGAAGGGGAGGCGCCGGGGTCGAAAGGGCGGCCGGTGGGAAGGGGAACCGGAGCGGCGTGTCACGCCCCGGTCCCGCCCGGGCCGCCGCTCCGCCCTGCCCCGCCCCGTACGGCCGGGATTTAACGAACCGGGCACGAATCACCGTGCCTCGGCGCGCCGGACGCAAATCACCGCGTCCATCCCGCGGGTGCGAGGGAGGAAGGAAAGCTAATCGAATGGCCCGAGTCGAGCTTTCGGGGGACGTGATACCGCACGGGCCTGGGGTTGCGCCCATGCAAGGCCAATCGTTTAAGTTGATAGTTGGCTATCATCGCATCAATCGAGTAAGCAGCGAAAAGGGACTTTGTCACGCCCCAATCCCAAAATACCGATGGACTGGACACGTGGCAATGGCCAGCAGCATGCACCGATGGACAAACCTAATTTAATGGATCCATCGGGCATACTTAAGCTGTATTACAATAGTCAGGGTTTACTAATCTCATCCACATAATAAAGATAACAATAACAGCAAATAAAATATTAAACAACCACCAGACAAAGTAAAATAAAATCGGGGAACAACCCGATATTTAGTCTGTTACAATTGTTCTCAAAAACAGGAATAAAAGAGTTTAATTTAAACAGCAAGGAAAGTCTATCTGCCATAAAGACTGAACATGGTGAAGCAGTTGTTCATGAGAAGTCCTCAGCAATTACCTCATCCTCAGGTTCTGGTACTGTTCCGAGAAGTGCACCTGTTCCGTATACCTCTGGATAAACTTCGTCTGCAAATCCTGGGGACATAATCCGGATCCAGGTCCTCAGGGGACATATCAAGGTACAAGAAAGCACAAGCCAAAATAAATGTAGTAAAGCAGTTAATGAAATAATAGGGTCAACTATATATCCATCTATGTGAAATGCAAGTTGAGAGCATCACTAAAACTTAGGCTGATACCACTACAAGCTCTGTGTCTGGGAGCCGGTAGCAGCTATACTATGTATTTTACTATGTGTTTACTATGAATTATATTTATATGATCAGCCTGAAGCCTGTGTGTCTCTCCCCACCCAAATGTAATCTTACGTCTCATGTCCACGATGCCTCATGTCCATGTCACGTAAAATCATATCTAATGCAGTGAGTCATACTATGTCTATGAATATAACATCTAGGAATATCCTATCTATGTCATAAACCTGTATCCTATACAGAATCACCTTGAATATTTTAGGAAGATTCTGTTTCATGATCTGTGTCAGGTGTCCTGGGTATAATATACTTGATATGTCAAGTACGAGAATGTAAATGTCACGTTAACCATTTCTAGGTGACGTTGCACAATCCCGCGTACGGTGTTGGCACCCGACTATGATCGGACGCTAAGCAATTCACACGGCCCTAGGGTTGAGCATGTACAACAGATATAATTAAGTCTATGTACTATGTAATAAAGACTGCAAGTTGGCAAGGTATACTTGTCTGGGTTTCCTGCTCCAATTGTAGCTCGGGCTTCAGCTGGGATTGCAGGCAGTACTCTGGCTGCTGAAACAAACATCACCATCAGATCCAAAAAATATCAATCAGCTAGAAACGCCTGTCCTTGGGTCCAATTTGGAGACAAGGGCAAAAAGGCAGTTTTGGGTCAAAACGGGGTCCACATGTGGGCCCGCTTGCACCGAAAAATGCGTCAGGGTCAAAGGTCTCCAAATCAGTCCAACTTATTGTCAACAGGTCAGGAACGATGATACGAACCCAACGAAACTTCCAGAATTGGATTCCGATGAGCCGTTCTCAAAATCGCCCGTCAGGTGGAGCCTGTGGGGCCCACGACACGCAATTTTGTCAACGTTCTCAGAATCGAACCAAACTTGATCCACAGGACCAGCGTATTGCTACGAGTCCGATGGTGCAAGTTTTGTCTCGATCCGACGTGTGTACACTAAGTTACAGTAAAATTCAGAAAAGTCGGATACGGGGCGATGTCCGCGGATACGCACTGATTCCGGTGTGCACGCACATCCGAATCAGCTTCTGCGAAATCCCGCACGTCCGTATCAACGACGCGCACATATCTGTGAAGACCGCACGCGACCAAGTCGTCCCGTTTGGCGGGGCGTACTCAGTTCCGGGGTGAAACAGGACTTAGTTTTTTCCTATTTTTGGATCGCGGTGTGCGATCACCACAGGACGCGATGCCCCGAGCGGTTTGTCCGGGCACCGAGAGGGTCATACAGGCTACGCGATACAATTTACGAAATTAAAATCGGAGCTACGAGTAAAAAGTTATGGGTACCTGAACTTGTTCGAAAAATCCGAGTTTCCTCGTGTCAAACTCGTGTCCGACACACCTAGGGTTAGGGTTTACTGTGCTGGGGCTGGGCGGAGGGCCGGGGCTGCTGCGGCGCAGGGCGGCACGGCGCTCGGGCGGAGGCGGAGGCGTGCGGCAGCTGGGCAGCGGCGCTGCGGGGATGCGGGGCTGCTGAGGGGAAACGGTTGCGGGCGGCCGGGTTCGAGGTGGCCTGCGGGAGTCGGGGTCTGGAGGAGGCGGCTCGAGGGGCAGCGGAGCTACGCGCTGGAGGCGGAGGGATCCGGCGAGGCGGCAGGACGGTGCCGAGGAGGAGGACGGCTGGGGTGGCTAGGGTTCAGGGGAGGAGTTTGGGGAATTTATAGCCGGAGATGGGGAGAGGGAGCGGCGGCCGGTGCAGGGAAGAGGGAGGCGGAGGGTCGCAGGCGGTTGCGGGAAGGGATTGGGGAGAAGAAGGGTTGGCGGGTCGGGTCGGGCGGCGGATCCGGGTTGGGCGGACCCGCCCGACCCGCTAAGCTAGGGCTGGGCTGGGCTGGGTTTCGGCCCACTGGGCCGGGCCGGATTAAAGACAATAATAACAGTAATAATAATAATAATAATAATAGTAATACTTAAATTCAAACATAGTATTTAGGGCTTTAAAAATCCATCCAGGGTCCAATAAATTCCCGAAAAATTACCCTAGGTCTAGTTTTCTATTTTACACCATAAAATATTATTTTCATAATATTTTAATATTATTTAATATCAATTAAAAATCCTTTAATATTTAAAACACCTTAATTTAATTAGGAAAAAATCTCAGAAAATTCGAGAAATTCCAGAAAAATGTAAAAATCCAAAAATTAAAATTTTCTTGAAAATCAGGGGGATTACAGAATTGTTGCAATGCAATGCATTTAGCCAACTGAGCGTTCGGGACAATCGAGGCAACTTGGGTTTCCTTTAGCAAAGGCACACGTTCGTTTCATACATTATACCCCTTTATACGATAGCTTCTCGGGGCAACAATCGAAACCAGGATTCCGGGTCTTCGGGACTGTGGCACGCCTATCGCTCCCTCTGACGATCTAGTACCTGCGAGCAAGTAAACTGTTGGTGGGTCAGCACTTTATACAAGTACTGGTAAGATAAAACAACTGAACAGAAACAAGCATTCACTCAAACAAGCACTAAGTAATCATGTTATAAAATATTACATTACTAGTGATCTTTCTAGTTTTACCTAGGTTCGTTTCATGCAGTTCTAGCAGAGTCATATTACATTGCTTTTGGAAACATGTTTGGAAACAGAGTTTCATATTGAATATGCAAGCAAGCAAGCCGTTCATGTTTCAGGGTGTGCGCAGCGTGTCTCGTGGGACTCCAGGGTCAGATGCAAAGCTAGACACACAATGCACAATCTTAGGGGCAGTCATCTATCCAAGCCAACACAATGACTTAGCTATATGCAGGACGGTCCCCGAGTATCTCAGGATCGGCAGCTGGTGGAACAACATACCAATGACTCTTTATCTGATGCTAGAGGCAGATGTGGCTCATGGTTGCTTTTCATTATCTCTGTAGCAGCCGTGACACATGCAGCTTAGCTTTCCACCAATAGCCATTGTCCGACCGCATGCGAATGCATGGAACACTATCAAATAAACTCTATTATGCAGACGAGACGAACCATCAGAATACAATCATTGTTGCGGGGCAATCCGACTTATCACTTGAACACGTTCAGGCACAGTATGGTTCTCTCGAAGCATAGACGATAGTAAACATGTTCATGCATTCTAAGCAAGCGATTCAGGATTCACGTTAAGCAGACATTGTTTCAAAGACAAGCTAGGTGAGTTCGTTCATTAACATGCAAGGCAGGTTCTATCATTCTCTTAAGAAAATATTGCAAGCAAAAACACAGGTTATTATTAAGGCGTGCAAGAATCAGAGAACGAAGTTCTGCCCACTCACCTTGATTTATAACGCCGACGCGGAGCGGGACGTTACATACTTACCAACCAACAAAAAGTTTCGTCCTCGAAACTTCAAGGATAAACTTCTCGATATCCCGAGTAGCGATAGTGCCGTCCCTCATCGTACTCAATCGAAACAGTCAAGCAATTCAAGTTCAGGAAACATTTTGCACTTTGAGAATATCTATGGACTTATTGTATGGAACGCTCTTTGCAATACCATATCGACTCAGAGTCATAGCAACGGTTTGGGCCAAAGAATCGATTCCGCTCTGATACCATTCTGTCACGCCCCAGTCCCGCCCGGGCCGCCGCTCCGCCCTGCCCCGCCTCGTACGGCCGGGATTTAACAAACCGGGCACGAATCACCGTGCCTCGGTGCGCCGGACGCGAATCACCGCGTCCGTCCCGCGGGTGCGAGGGAGGAAGGGAAGCTAATCGAATGGCCCGAGTCGAGCTTTCGGGGGACGTGATGCCGCACGGGCCTGGGGTTGCGCCCGTGCAAGGCCAATCGTTTAAGTTGATAGTTGGCTATCATCGCATCAATCGAGTAAGCAGCGGAAAGGGACTTGTTGCAATGCAATACATTTAGCCAACTGAGCGTTCGGGACAATCGAGGCAACTTGGGTTTCCTTTAGCAAAGGCACACGTTCGTTCCATACATTATGCCCCTTTATACGATTGCATTCTCGGGGCAACAATCGAAACCAGGATTACGGGTCTTCGGGACTGTGGCACGCCTATCGCTCCCTCTGACGATCCAGTACCTGCGAGCAAGTAAACTGTTGGTGGGTCAGCACTTTATACAAGTACTGGTGAGATAAAACAACTGAACAGAAATAAGCATTCACTCAAACAAGCACTAAGTAATCATGTTATAAAATATTACATTACTAGTGATCTTTCTAGTTTTACCTAGGTTCGTTTCATGCAGTTCTAGCAGAGTCATATTACATTGCTTTTGGAAACATGTTTGGAAACAGAGTTTCATATTGAATATGCAAGCAAGCAAGCCGTTCATGTTTCAGGGTGTGCGCAGCGTGTCTCGTGGGACTCCAGGGTCAGATGCAAAGCTAGACACACAATGCACAATCTTAGGGGCAGTCATCTATCCAAGCCAACACAATGACTTAGCTATATGCAGGACGGTCCCCGAGTATCTCAGGATCGGCAGCTGGTGGAACAGCATACCAATGACTCTTTATCTGATGCTAGAGGCAGCTGTGGCTCATGGTTGCTTTCCACTATCTCTGTAGCAGCCGTGACACATGCAGCTCAGCTTTCCACCAATAGCTATTGTCCGACCGCATGCGAATGCATGGAACACTATCAAATAAACTCTATTATGCAGACGAGACGAACCATCAGAATACAATCGTTGTTGCGGGACAATCCGACTTATCACTTGAACACGTTCAGACACAGTATGGTTCTCTCGAAGCATAGACGATAGTGAACATGTTCATGCATTCTAAGCAAGCGATTCAGGATTCACGTTAAGCAGACTTTGTTTCAAAGACAAGCTAGGTGAGTTCGTTCATTAACATGCAAGGCAGGTTCTATCATTCTCTTAAGAAAACATTGCAAGCAAAAACACAGGTTATTATTAAGGCGTGCAAGAATCAGAGAACGAAGTTCTGCCGACTCACCTTGATTTATAACGCCGACGCAGAGCGGGACGTTACACGGCGCGGCTGCCGGCGGCGGGGACGCGAGGAGTCGGCTGCGGAGGCGTTTGGGAGAGGAGGAGTTGCGGGTCGGGCGGACGGGCGGACGGGTCGGGTCAGGTCTGCGGATCCGGCCCGATCCAAAACAAAATACGGGTCGGGCGGGTCCAAGCGGGTCGGGTCTGACCCGGATCCGACCCGCTAGCTGAGCGATTCGGTTCGGGTAGACCGGCCGGTCCGGTTCGATTTTATATTGGTTTAATTAAACCGGGTTTAATTAATTAGGTTAAATAAATTAATAGTTTTTAAGGCTTTAAAAATCCATCTGGGGTCCAATAAATTCCCGGAAAAATACCCTATGTCTAGTTTTTTATTTTACACCATAAAATATTATTTTTATAATATTTTAATATTATTTATTATCAATTAAAAATTATTTAATAATTAAAATACCTGAATTTAATTAGAGAAAAATCTCAGAAATTTCCAGAAAATTGTGAAAAATCCCAAATTAAAATTTCTTAAAAATCAGGGGGTTTATATTATCTGTTGTGGATGAGATTAGAATAGACTGTGACTTGTATCATTGGACCTATTTATTGTTGTACTACAGCTTAAGTACGTCCTGGTGGATCCATTAAATTGGGTTTGTCCATCAGTGTGTACTGTTGGCCATTGCCACGTGTCCAGTCCCTCGATATTTGGGACTGGGGCGTGACACATGCCAACTGCAAACTCTCCTCCATCTTCGAAAATAGTAGGTTCAGGATCAAACAACACATAAGAAACATTGACAAGTTACAGATTCAAGGAGATCTTCCTCCTCCAAATATTGTAGTATTCACCATCAAACTTCTCAAGCTTGTGAAAGCTAGTATCGAGAAGGTTTGAGCGGTTGTCTATTCTAACTCGGATCTTGCCTTGAGATTGTTAGTCCCGAAGTCAGATCAGAGAAGAAACGGTCCACAAAGTAGAAACTCACACAAGAGTTCGTCTTTACTATCTCCAGAAGAGAAGTTGGTGCACTGAGATTCACACAAGAGTTCCTCTACAGTGACACGCAACCCCCAAGAAACATAACACCAGAAACAGGTTACAAACAGACTGAACAAGAAACTAAAAATACAACAACAACAAGAAAAATGTTCTTCTCTTTACGTTCGCAGATGCTACAATGAGAAAGAACGTGCAAAAGAAGAAAAATACAAAGAAAGGAACTCCTCGTTGGGGTGATCAAAACCATCGGTGCTCAAGGCAAGATTCATCCTACATGACGATCTACCCCCAGGATCCAGCAAGTTCACACGAGAACTTCTGAAACGCTCTAAGTCACATTCGGATCACTCAAAAATCACTATTTGGGAGGAGAGCTCTCTGGTCCGCAAATGCACTGGTATTCTCGGTTTTTTTCCAACATCTCAAATGAAAGAGAAGCTCATCTATTTATAGAGAAAATTAACACCTATGCGGCTTGAGAAAGCCCATGCCGCATATGCGCCATCCGACCAGACACTAAACCGCATGCATAGTCGGACCCGCATGCTTAGCCGGAGCTGCATGCGTTGCCGCCGCCGCCACCGGTCATGATGCACAGAGTAGCGCCGCTAAACACCGCCAAGCGCCGAAAGCAGCTGCCACTGTGCACAGACACCCGTACGCCGCATATGTCTCATGTTCTGGAAGGCACGGATAACCATGCGCCACATGCGCCGTCAACAACATATCCTTTTCCCTCCACACTCGACTCGCTCAAGCTAACTCGCTGGTTGCATAGCCCCAGGCCGCATAGTCCCAGGCCGCATAGCCCCTGGATGCATAACTCCAGGACGCATAGCCCCTAGCACCCCTGGAGCACTATGCGACGATGCTGACGTGCTAAGTGCACCAACAAAATGCCACTTTGCGCCCTTGAGCCCGAGTTCGAGTCGTCGGGGCTTAGCTCCTAAGTGAAACATCCCAAAAGTGGTGATAAAATAAAGATTGTCATAAAGGAGTTCACACTTATTCTCTCTAGAAAAGTCAATCCACATGGACCACCATCCCACGTGCATATACCAATACTAAGCAAAGCTATATATTGAGATATATACATATTGTTGATTTTCCAATGTGAGACTAAAACATCCAAAACAAAATAGAATATATATATATCCATGAGCTACCTCCGAGCCGAGAGTGCCCGCCCTTTCTGTCAAGTAGGCTACTTTTTCCGGAACGCAGTCCGGGATAACCGTGACCGTGTATATATAAATATCTTCGATGCTGTCATTTTGAAATGTCCGCTTCAACCGCTGTTTCACCTCCCAAAAAGGCTTGACGAGCGCAGATGAGGAAGCGGGAGCAAGAAAACCAATAATCTCTTTCCTGTCGATAAGTGAGATTTTTTTCTGTCTACTTCGATCATTTGATTGGAAAGCAATGAGCATCTCGATAGGAAAGATGCACTGAGCCGACTCTCATTATGACGCAACTAGACGATTGATCCCGCACTGAATAATCCCCCTTTTACCGGCCGGATTATTACCAATGTAATCATAAAAAGCTAATTTTTCAGGAATTTTAGACCAAGCTTCCGATAAACTCAGATTTTTGACTAGTCCAGCACCAACTTATATATATATATATATATATATATATATATAGAATAAGGGAGGTGAGATGGCACCTCACTCTCAAATGAGGGTGGCGGTGACGTGGCACCATCCCAGCCCTTCATCTTACAAATGAAACTTAAGTGACATATTTGCACTTAAGTCCTCTTATTTGTAAAGCCTAATTATTCTCTCAGCAACTCATCTCACAGCCACCCTCACCCCTCTGTGCACACCCTCACCCTAGGGTTTCGGCTACCCCCATCCCACCTCCGCCAACCCGACGCCACCTCTCGGCTTCCCCCACCTCCCCCCCTCTCGGACCCCCCCCTCTCGGCTTCCCCCATCCCTGCGCCGCCCCTACCTCGGCGATCACCGCCTCCGTGACCTCAACGACGAGATCAACAAGCTTCTCAGGGAGAGGCCTCCACTGAAAGAGGAGGATCGTCGACCTCGGCGGTCCCAACTACATGCGCCACTCCGCCAAGATGACGGACCTCGATGGGAACATCATCGACGTCCCCAACCCTAGCGGCCGCGGTCCAGGTCAGCTAAACAAAAATTCACAAATTTATTCCATTCATCTCTGTTAGGGTCCATGATTGATGTAACATTAGCAAGAACCAAATCATCTGTTACACTCGTTACTGGTTCGTCTAGGTATACCTCTAGTTCTAGCAGCTCCTTCTGACTAATATCTTATCCTCCTAACTAGCGTAGCTACTAGTCTATGTTTCACATGTCCAAACCACCCGGTGGGAGGTTTTTTTCATATTAGGGAAATTTTGTGATATAAAGCATTATATAACTAAAAAAAAGAGTCTTCAAAGATAATGTCTTGATGTTTAGTGATTATTTTTCTTATGGCTCCTTAATTTCTTTAGGACATGACACAAGTATGAGATACGGACATTTTGAAATATTTACAGTGTAATCACCTATGTTTAGTGATTCTCTATGTTGCATGAGTACAGACACGGATACAGATTAGGACATGACACAGGTATGAGATACGGACATTTTGAAATATTTACAGTGTAATCACCTATGTTGCACGGACACGATACGGATACGAACACCATTTTCTCATGTCCGTTCAGCATAGGTGATTCTGAATTTCTGTTAGGTTCTAAGCTTGTCTATGCTGATAAATATGGTCCATAATAAACTATGTCATATGAAAGGTTTGAAGTATTACTGTTTATGTTCCTGTTCAATATTTGTTGTGTTGTAAAAAAAAATTAGTCATCTTTTAACTATTGCAGTGCTATTGTTTGTATTAACTCTTCACTCTAGGAAAATAAGCTTTCATTTCTAAAAACCGATGTTGATTTCAAAAACTAGTGCTGGATGTTCTGTTTTTCTTAAATTGTCCACTACAAAACCTGGTGTGTTTTGGTTGTGTGTTATGGTTTAAAATAGTGACTTTGCAATTCATGTTGATATTTAAATAATATTACCATTGCACTCTATTGTCAAAGGTATAATCTCACTTCAGCTATTAGATTTCTTGGAATTCATTGAACAAGTATATATATAAGCTATCTGGCTATCTGATGTCATCATTGACGAATCAAATATGCTTCCAACTTGCAATGCTGTTTATTGACCAGACTAGTTACACAATGCGTTACTTTTTTAACTATGAAGACGTCCAACGTTAGTAGCCTATTTTGATATATGGCTTTTGGTCACTTCGAGTTAAAATTCCTAACCCACATCTTCTTTCATCAGGTGATCTTGTTATATGAAATATTCTCAGTACTCAGCCCCTAGCCGGTGCTCATCCGAATCTTTCAAAGCTTTGCTGCAGAAGATCTAGACTCGTCCTGGTCATCCTGCCAAGTTATTAGTGGAGTGTATTAGCCGATGCAGTATATCACTTGGATGAGTTACATCTGCTCTTGTCTGCTAGTGACTACTGTTCGGGGGATCAGGATTAGTGTTTCAATTAATGCTTGCCAATGATGTAGTTTTGGTAGAACTAACTTTGTATCCATTATTGTTTTTCCTTGAGATTCTCTCGTCAACAATGGAAAGATTAGTGTCTGCATATATGGTTATTTCAGTGCCCACTATTTTTGTGCTGTTATTCGAATTATCAGCAAAATCCAATAGCAGACTTCATTGTAAATACGAGATGTAATTGTATTAAGTTTTCAACTGTAAGCTCTGGGAATTGAAATTTTAGAATATTGCTCTATCCTATTATTGGAATTGGCAATAATATATTTTTACTATAAACTTACGACTTACCTGTCAGGACTTGCTGTGATTCTTCTCGTGTATAACTTCCTGCATCAGATTTTTCATTACCTCCTATTTTTGTGCCCATTGGTTATGCATATTAATTTTACTTTGTTTTGTTGCAATTTGGTAAGGAGCAATTTGGTAAGCAGTAACTTTACAATGTAATAGGAAAATGTGTGCCACTTGATTGTGTTGTACTATACTGGGATGTTTGTTTCAGTAATTTGGTAAGGAGCAGAGATGTTGAGACTGCTCTACATATTTTGGACATCCTGCCAATAGGAAATCCGCCAGTTGACATCAGCTCCATGCTACACTTTGGGTAAAAATAGATCAATGACCTTGGCCTGCTGATAAAAATAGATCAAACAAATTACAAAGATGCGTAGTCAGTTCATAATGACTAATACTGGTGCAAAAAAGAAAATTTTCCAATAATCTAAATGAAGCATCCAACAACTTAGAGGTCCATTCTTGACTCGAATTAGTGTAGATATCACTTATTTAAGGAACTGTCAACTGTCACAGATATCAACCTTGCTATGTCTAATAGGTCTAACGAAGTAATTGGTCTACACACTAAAAACCTGGAGCATCAAAAGTTACACATAATAAGAACTTGGAGTACCAACACTAACAGGATCTTTGGCTCAGGATTTGTCCCAGAAATCTAAAAATACAAGGCTGATGTTTGCTACAACTGATCACAATAATTCCATCAAACTTTCAATACTTACTAGTACTGAAGTTTAGTTCTCCAAATGATAAATCTTTTACAAGGACTTCACACAAATATAGTGACTTATGTTTCTGTGCTCGTTGCATCTACCACAACGCAGTCCACCTCCAGTAATTCATTCTTCTTCTTGCAGATATAAATATAGTGAGAATCTGGATCTTCAAGAACAAAATCTGTCGGAAGCAGACCCTTATCGGTGAGAGGAACAGGTTCCATTATAGATCTTGATGAACTGCAACCATCACCAGCTTCGTATCCAGGTCTAGCTGGAAAAAAAAGGATCAGCAGAAGAAAAAGGTCAGTCTATAATAGTACATGCCAATCCAAGTGCAATTTGAGGTAGATATGCTATCCAACCAAATCAACAGTCACATTATTATCAAGGTGTGCTGATGAGGATTAACAAGTGACTCAATTACCAAAGCTAATGACTTTTATTGTACGCTAAAATTCACCAATATCAATACATATATTGACAAAGGTATCTCAGTAGCCTTCTCCCAAAAGAACAAGAAAACAGCCGAATTCACCATAAGCACATCTTTTGTATTACTTATGCTTGCTTCCGGAGCGTAAAGGGCTCAGAAATGAAATTGAGCGAACTTATAGACAATACATAACATGTCCGAGATAAACAATGGATCCCTTGAATAATAACATCCATAAATCCAACAGTTGGCATATAGAACTTAACTTTCATCCTACCCTAACAATAGTCGCTAACTAGAACCAATATACGACTGACTCAACTATGAAGGTCAGACTTAAATAAAGATAGATAAACATGAACTGCAAAATAATAATGAAGAGGTGTTGATGTGCCATGATCCATCTATCAACCTAAATATTATTTCATTCAAAACTATCATGGTGGTACTATGTCTAATGGCAAGTAAATAACAATAATATCTATTGCTATTACAGGTGAATGATTAAACAATGTTAAATATTGTTTTATTCAAAACTAATGATAAACAACAAATAATATATAAACTTATATCTAATGTATCAAATATTCTTCTATCTTGAGAATCTCAACATTGTCACAAGTAAATCATTCTTGACCTGTAATGAGTTATACAGTGAATCTCAACATTGTCACAAGTAAATCATTCATGACAATTCGACTGTTCCTTGAGATATAAAATACAATCTGTGTAAGTGTAAGGGAGTTCACAACAAGCTTCCAGTATCCCTATTTTAATAATGAATTACTAAGCTCTAACAAAATGAAGAGCAAAACATTCTTTTTTTTTAAGCTTTCATAAGTGCACTTAGTAGGTTTGATCATTAAACCCCAAAGTTCTTGTTGCACATAATTGAACTATAGACTTCAGTAAATTAAAATTATCTAGTGAGTTCTTCGAAGTGCTTGTGAACCACCCGGATCAGATTGACCACTGTATACAATATTGTTTACCTGAAAGTTCAACATATTCTCAATTAACTCATTAAAAAGAGACAAGGATCAAAAATATTGAACTTATACAATACCTTAGCTTTGCTACACCCAGTCCTGTAATGACCCTTTTTTCCACAAAATTCGCATGTTTTTCTTTTTTTAGTAGCCTCTTTTTGAGACAATTCTAATCCGGAAGATAATCTGGAAGAAAGTCTTGGTCGCCCTTTATGCCTCTGAGATGTCGTAGGATCACGAATATTAATTTCAGGAATTAAACTTGATGAATTTTGGGATACGGTTGGTGCAATAGGATCAACTTGGTGATTCATTCCTTGGGATGACACATCATTTCCTTCAGACAATCTTAAGTTATCATATTCTTCTAACTTGCTTGTTAGAAATCTATCAAATTCAGCAGCAAAGTTAGGCACCTTATATGCAACCTCCAAAGCCTTGTTGCATTTGTAACGAATACCCCAATGAAGATTGCGATCCAATTCAGAATTTTCAATAGTACCACCCATGCCAACATCTGCAAATCGATGTCGAGAGTTAATGGTCCATCGCTTCAAAATATAATGATCCGGTATCTCTGGAATATGTTTCTTCCACAATATGCACAGGGCATGCCTGCAAAGTAATCCAACATAATCAAAATGTCTACAGACGCATGAAACTACAACCCCATTAGAATCATATAACACAGTCCTCCATTTACTTCTCTCTTTTGTCGCCCGCCCAACAAGATATGTAGTTATTGTTCCTTCTTTGTGCACTTTATCAGCCCAATAAATCTGGACATCCTTCATTTCTTGTTTGAAAATATAAAACAAGGCTCTTGTATAGCATCTACTAGCTTGCTCCTCAAGTGGCCATTCTAAAGATAGTACGGGCCTGGTATCGATAGTTTTGAAATCTTCATCCTCCTCGGCTTTTCGACGACTTGCCAATGCCTTGTCATATTGAACGACAAACTCAGTTAAGGGTGTACTTGCATGAACATATGTATCGAAAAAAGCATTTATGCTTTCCGCTCTTTGACTTGTACGCGTGCCTGCAAGAAACTTATCATTCAAATAACAAGGTAACCAACTAGCTCGCCGCTCCCACAACTTTGGCAACCAACTTTTTTCTCGTAGCTTGTACGTTGCCATCATCTCTTTCCAACAATCTTCGGCTTCACATATACTGCTACTACTTCGTAGTCTATTGAAATGCAATTCAAACTCGGATCCGTGGATAGCTTTAAGATGGACCATATGCTCTCCAACATTCTTGTCTAGATGCCAATCACAATATCGGTGTATAGTATTTGGAAAAACTCTAGCAATTGTATTCCCAATAGCTGCATCCTGATCAGTAATGATAGCTCCTGGTGCTTTACCCCCCATACATTTAAGCCACTGCTCAAATAACCACACAAACGTCTGCTCTGTCTCATCAGCTAACAATGCACATCCGAACAAGGTAGATTGTCGATGATGATTGATACCAGTAAAAGGAGCAAATGGTAAACATAAATTATTAGTACGATATGTCACATCAAATATAATTACATCACTAAACTTTTGGTAGGATTCTTGTGATCTTCTGTCAGCCCAAAAAATACTTCTTAATGTGTAGTCATCATCTAATTCAATGCTTGAGTAAAACTTCGGATCTTGGTCCTTTTTTTCGATAAAATGCTTAACAATTTTAGCACAATTTTTGCCCAAATTGTTCTTCCTCTCAACTCTTAGGTGATCATGGACTTGTTGTGGTGTAATCAAGTGTTGTAGGTCAGGCTCGAAGGAATTGACCACTCTTGCAATGCTTGCGTTTGATATGCCTTCGCTATGAAGCTGAGTAATTAAGTTCTTCACTACTGGTTGACGGTGGACCTTCTTATGAGACCGATGCTTTATTGCTTTCGATGGAGTGGATAACTCGTGATTGTTATGTTCAGGAACAAATTTTTCAACTCTCCATCTTCCTGACTTTGTAAGATAAATCTTGATCATTGCTTTGCAATCAACCCGTATCTGACGACGATGATATACCTCTTCGTCCACAATTGGTTTCTTCAAGGCTCTCTTTTTTCCTTCCTTGCTACATACAATTAATCTGGATATGACTAAATTGGGATCAGACCTAGACTTACTAGTGGATGACCATCTAGTTCCAAATCCCATCTTCAATGCATACCCGTTATAAAAATTGTACGCATCCTCCTGTGTAGCAAACTCCATTTCTATCTTCGGCGTAATGGTGTCCAAATAATCTTCATCTCCATCTCCTACACCATCTCCCAAATCAACACCATCTCATACAAAATTAAACACAATAACGAATAAACAAAATATGAATGACTTTTTCTTCAACTCGCCTATAGTGTGTGTCTTAGTGTGTGTCGGACACGACATTCTGGAAAGTACACCAAGCAAGTAAATAGTAATAGATAGGAAAGACTGGATGCGTTTGATATACCAGCAGAGGAGAGGTGACCCTCTTCTCTACAGCGAGCACGACACCCTCCTTCGTCTTCAACCTGATGGCTTCGATGGTGTACTCCATCTGGAACAGCCTCCCCACCGGGGGAGAAGGTGTTGACTCCTCGATCATACTCGGTCCTTCACACACCGAAACCTAGATTTGTCACTAAATGAAGAGGAATAAAGAAAATAGGGTTTGAAATGATTCACTTTTTTACCTGGGGAGAGACATGGTTTGAAGAAGAGGGAGAGAAACCCTAGAGGCGGCCGGGTGGAACCCTTCGGGGTGGGGGAGGTGGAAGCTTCGGAAAGGAGGCGAGCGACGAGGAGAGGGGTGGGCACAGAGGGGTGGGGGAAGCCGGAACCCGGGGGTGGGGGACGTCCGGTGGCGTCGGGTTGGCGGACGAGGGGTGGGGGAAGCCGAGAGGGATGGGGGAAGCTGAGAGGGGGGGAAGCCGAGGCCCTCGTTCTGGATCTCGGCGACCTTGACGCCGATCTCGCGGAGGATCTCGGCGCGCCACCGGTCGGCCTCGGCGAGGTCCCGGAACTCGGAAGCCAGGTAGGGGCGGCGCAGGGATGGGGGAAGCCGAGAGGGGGGGGAGGGGGTCCGAGAGGGGGGGGGGGGCGAGGGGAGGGGGGTCCGAGAGGGGGGGGGGCGAGGCCCTCGTTCTGGATCTCGGCGACCTTGACGCCGATCTCGCGGAGGATCTTGGCGCGCCACCGGTCGGCCTCGGCGAGGTCCTGGAACTCGGAAGCCAGGTAGGGGCGGCGCAGGGATGGGGGAAGCCGAGAGGGAGGGGGGGGGGGGTCCGAGAGGGGGGGAGGTGGGGGAAGCCGAGAGGTGGCGTCGGGTTGGCGGAGGTGGGATGGGGGTAGCCGAAACCCTAGGGTGAGGGTGTGCACAGAGGGGTGAGGGTGGCTGTGAGATGAGTTGCTGAGAGAATAATTAGGCTTTGCAAATAAGAGGACTTAAGTGCAAATATGTCACTTAAGTTTCATTTGTAAGATGAAGGGCTGAGATGGTGCCACGTCACCGCCACCCTCATTTGAGAGTGAGGTGCCATCTCACCTCCCTTATTCTCTCTCTCTCTCTATATATATATTCTTTTGACTCGATGACTGGTCATAGCTCTATTGAATGTGGGTGAACCTCAAATTAATCCCTCTCCTCCCAACGACCAGATTCGGTTTATTTGGTCGGTTGTATAACTGCCATGCATGCATGTGACATATATGCCTTAATTAGCTTGAGCTCACTCTATCTATTGTACGTATATGCATTAATTAGTATAAACTTATATAGTAAGAAATTACTTTAACACATGACTTTATGTTCTTGGTTTTGTTCAAAGGGAGGGATTTTTGGGGAGAGGGGAGATTAATTAATTTATTGAATCAATGGCCCAGAGTGCATGGAAGAGAATGGCATGTGGTGGAGGCCTAGCAGTCCACCCATTTCCTAGGTGCGTCAGTCACATGGTAAGCCAAGATAGAATGTGAGTCACTAGTCTACTGACATATGAAGAAGAAGAAGAAGCAGCAGCAGCAGCTGTTCCTGTGATAAGTAACAACTGTCTCCGCTCTGCACGCGGAGCACTATATATTCATGGCTCACACTTCAACACTTAGGGTTAATTAAGGTTTCATATGACATTCCTTTTGCTTTATTTAGGATCTCAAGATTAGGGTTCATTGCACCCTAATCCTCTAGTCGTCGCATCTAGATCGTTCGAGATGTCCGTCGATCACAATCTTCGGTCTGACCGACTCAGGAGCGGAGCTGACAATTCCATTCCGTGGGAGCAAAAATTCTATAACTTAAACTTGGACTAGCTTTATTCTTAATTTTTTTGGACCGTTGGACAAATTTAAGGAATAAATAGAAAAATGCTAGCTAAAAATTTAACAAAAGCTAAAAATTAGAAAATATGTACTAATTTAAGGAACACATAAAGAGTAATTTTCTTTTTAAAAAAAATCTGTATATAAAATAAATTGGGGGCGACAAACCCTAATTCAACCTATATAGCTCTGTCCATGCTGACCGTTGATGACTCGACATCAATGCGACCACCTCAAACCTATCCCGGAGTGTTCGCCGAGCCACTTTGCATCTCTGGCGAGTCACTCGCCATCGACCCCGACGCCCTAGCACAATTGTATCTCAGGCGAGTCACTCGCCATCTCAGATGAGTCTGTCAACCATCAGCAAAAGCATGTGCACAGAGAAGTCTCTGTTGCACAGAACCAACCCATGGGTTTTCAGGAAGTTCGCTCATTCAACGAAATTCCAAACCAATTAAACATCATTGCCTATAGAATTCTATATACAATATAAGTGATTGTTGCATGAGTTTTTCCAAGTTGAAGTTTTTGAAATCGTACATACGATCAACCGTGTCGTAAGAAATATTAAATAGGCTAGCTCTAATTTCCATTAAAAATGAGTTCTTGGAACGTGTTGGTTCTGAACGATTGATTGATGATTATGTAGATAGAAATGCTAGAAGATCGTTCTTAATCAGGGTCGGACCTAGCTCAGTGCAGCCAGGACGATCGTCTAGGGCCCCATGGACCAGGAGAACCGAAAAATAATTAATTTAAATATATAAAAAATTTTGTACCAAAAATAGAACTAGTGTGTACCATGGGCCTTTCTTATCATAAAGAAATTCTGGTGTAGTGTTTATTATTTTAAACTTACATACAAGAGGTTTCTAATTCAACTCTTGGTGTAGATATTGTTTTAATTTTATTTTTGTTTAATTTTTTTACATTATGTGTGCGGTCCTCATTTTGAAAGTTCATCTCGAACCCTCACGAGCTCAAGGCCGATCCTGTTCTTAATGTGAAGATAGCAAAAAATGCTTGTTTGTTTAGCTTTACTTTATCTCTTTTAGTCGAATATTATTTCAATAAAAATATGCTTTAGTCGAATATTTTTCTTAATTGATGTTGATTTTGAATAATTTAATTTCTGAAAAAAAAAATTATTAGAAATAAATTTTATATTTGTATTAGCCTCCATTTATTTTTCGTACAGGGTCCAATTTTCTTTGATGAATCTTAATTTCTGGCCTGGTTGAAAGGGAGGGATTTTTTCGGAAGATGAGAGATTTGAATGCACCATAGTGCAACGGAGGAAGAGAAGGGCATTTAGTGGAGGCCTAGCACACCAGGTGCGTCATGGTAAACCAAGATAGAATGTGAGTCAACATTGACATATGATGAAGATGAAGAAGAAGAAGATGAAGATGATGATGATAGATAGAATGTGAGTCACTATTCCTTCTATATTTGTGATCCTCGTTCTTTTTTGACCGACCCACAAAATGAATCTCTTGATATGGAAAGACAGAATATAGAATAGAATTTAAAAATATAATAAAAGTTGTTCTTTTTCGAATCAAGTTGGACCCAAAATAAAAAATAAAAATCAAGATTTTATTTTACTTTTTTGAGAGATCAGAGGACACCCTTTTTTTTTTTTCTTATTCGAAATATTCTGGACAATTAACTAACCTATTACTATACTGAACTGATCCTATTTTTTTATTTCAAAATGACTTAAATAGAATTTAATTTTTGAATAAAGTTTCACGATACAATAAGTTCTTATTACTATTTTATTCAACTTACGAAAATATTTTGCATATGTTTGCCTATAAAAAATACTAGAGTAACTCATGAGTTTTTAATTTTTAAAACTCTATCATGAAAAGTCTTTGACTTACATACATTTTATTTCTTATTTTTTTTAAGTATATAAATTAAAAAAACAAGTACACAATTTACGTGTCATATCCATATTACAAACTCATATTTTGAGTTCTTATTAGAGTTTAATCGAACTGTTCAACTATGTGGGCCACTGATCCTGTGATAATAATTAAGTAACAACTCTCCACTCTGCACGCAGAGCACTATTCGTGGCTCACAGTTCACCACTTACTTAGGGGTTAATTATGGTTTCATATGACATTCCTTTTGCTTTATTTAGGATCTCAAGATTAGGGTTCATTGCACTCCATCTCACTATACTTGTGGGGGTGTGCATGGCTTTTGGTGATTCCTATAGCTAATGCTATACTCCTACAATTTACAGTTTACTCCTTTTGACTTGCTATAGTAAGTCATCTCGCTGATATCGGTATCAAGCAGTGTTGTCAAAACCGGATTGGACCAATGGTTAAGTCGGACTGAATTGGATCAAAAAATTGGTCCGATCTGACTTGAACCGTAGTTGTCAAAGAACTGACAGTTTTTTTTTTCTAAATCAAGATTTAACCGGTGAACCGACCGAATCGGTTCACAATTGAACCGGCCATTTTGACTCTTTTATTTTTTTCAAAACTCAAAAAAAATTATTATATGATATTTGATTATTTGGTACTTTGTATAGTTGTAAAACCAAACAAAACCAAACCATATATATTAAGAACCGAACCAAATCAAATCAAACCAAGGGGTAAACATGAATATCTTATATGATTTGGTTCTCATAATGGGCCTATTTGAATTCCGATTGAATCCGGTTGAACTCCAGTTGAACCCCGGTTGAACTCCGGTCCGACCTATACCAAAGATTTTCGGTTCAATCATCGGTCCAGTTTTTAAAACATTGGTATAAAGAACAATTATATGCACACTACAAGAAATATTTCTCCAAAGTATTATAGAAGGGCCAGTTACTCCCTGGACTTTAAATTCACCCTCACCAAAGGTCCTATGATTAGAAACTAGTAATGTAGGTCAGTAGGCTGGGACGAAGCCAGGACTTGCGTAGAACAAAAGCCGAACACCCAAACAAATTAAAGAATAATAATAATCACATCATAATTTTTTTACTTTTCAACAAACTCAAGTTTAAAAATAAATATTGAGATTCTACAAACCATTACTAGAGACAAACACAACTACACATGTATTCAAAGAAGGTAACTAACTAACTAACTTCACACCAAACTCAACACATAGTACTAATTTACTTAGGAACTAAAATAAGATAATGTGCCATTATTAAGTCCAAAGTAACCAACTTTTACAATAAATAATAGATTACAAATATATTACTCAATACATAGAATCTCACAACCAATTTCAGAATAACCGAAACTCAAAACAAACTTTCACGAATATAAATTAAAGAAACTAGCATTTGTTGACAGGGACACTCACCAGATCAGAGAAGTCCTAAAATTATTGTTGTCCTCAGTCACCCAATAACTAATGTTCATTATTGTCCTCAATCATCAATCAAAGTGGAACTCGACCTTCTTTCAAATTGCAGATGATGCCATCGATTTCTAAGATAGTTGAATAGTACATCATTCAATCAGGAAGGAAAACTAAACTTTTGTAATCCACCAATATAAGCTCCAAATGATTTTCTATTATTTACCAAATCGGTTGATTAGAAGATCAAAGGTTACCTAAACTGTAAACATAGTCTTGGATGATATCTTCATGTAATGGCCAATTTTAAAATGTTACATGAACTGTGAATAATTTTGGATGATACCTCCCTGCTAAGCCACACATAATAATTTTTTTTATTGGACTTTTTTTTATTTTTAACTACGTGAGAAGGTAATACGCAGTTAGAAAAAAATTTAATTTTTTTTTGAATTTATGATTTAGTGGAGGATATATACAAACGGCTTGGACGACTCATTCTTGAACTATTTTCAAACCGCATTATAATAGTAGAGGTTTCTTTTATCTAACATTTTGTAAGAGAAAAGACATTGATTTAAAGATATATCAAATCATATTCATTTCAGTTATATACTTTTGACATTTCTTATCCTCTAGAAATTAAACTTTTCATGCTATATATTCTTTTACGAGGAAACATCAAAATAAGTATAAAGCAACTCAGCAAAAAAATTAGTGCAATTCTTCATCGTTTTCCTTTTGAACATATAAGCCTCGAAGCACATTGTTTTGATCATTACTATGTGCACAACGTCTTAATTAATTTTGGCACCTTAATTATTTTGTAGCTCTTACATTCTTAATTCTTAAATTAGGTGCATATGGGCGCAAAATTCATATATCTGCCTTGATTTGATTCCTATTGTTTTTGAAATAAACAACGGCATCAACTCGTTCATATATAATTTAAATGTAGCACGATTTGCATGACTACATTCTATGTTATCGAACTAGAATTTATTCATGTTCAGGAGTCAGGACCAAACATATCTACTTCACAATCTACTCTATATAGATTTTGTTTTTTTTTTTTTAATTTCTTGTTGGCAAATCTATGATATATACACATTTGCCATGTGATCATATATGAGTCTATGACCAAGTCTTCCAGTCTCTTCCAGTGAGAATTATTACTCCACATGAGCCCCACATGGCATTGCCATTCAAAGTCTGTCAAGAGTCTGAATTATTACACATCAACTCAAGATGCATGTAAGGACTGAACAAAAAATTTGAGCTCGAGTGAGCTGTAGTGGACTATGATGGGCCAAAAAAGAAAAGAAAAAAATACCCCCAAAAAAATTGGGGTGGGCATTTCCACGCCTGTCAACATGGAATATGTGTCAGGTTTCGAAACGGATCAAAGATGGTAGAACATGGACTATAACAGAGCTACTAGCGAGACCCGAAGGTTCGCTCTCTACTGGAACCCAAGTTATCATCGAGATCATAGATTTACACAATAGTTCCTCATCCGATATTGCTCGATTCCAATAAAACACGAACCAACAACATGTTACAAACTGGCTCCGAAGAAAATGAAGATTACAATCAGCAAAAAGTAAAACGTTCTTCTCTTTACGTTCGCAGACGCTACAATGAGAAAGAACGAAGCAAAGAAAAAACTGAAGAGAAGCTCCTTACTGGAGTGGTCAAAACTATCGTTCCTCAAAGCAAGATTCGCCGTATAAACGATCTCCCCCAGGAACCAGCAAATTCACAAAAGAACTTCTGGAACGCTCAAGGTCACATTCGAAAACACTCGAAAATACCATATGAGAGGGAGACACTCTGGGCCGCCTATAATCTGGTCTTCTCGGTTTTTCATTTGTATACTCTCTCCTCAAATGAAAGATGAGGTCCTCTATATAATAGAAGAAAATAACACATATGCGGCCTGAGGAAACACCAGGCCGCATATGCGCTGACCGACCAGATCACCCATAACCGGGTATCAATGTCGCAGGCGCCGCCAATGCCGCATGCGCCGACTATGCCGCATGTGCCGCCTCCACCATCTGTTACGCTATACTGCACGAGGCAGACAGCGCCGCCAAACGCCGAAAGCAGCAGCTCGCGCCTCATGCGCCACATATTCCAGAAGGCACAAAAAATTATGCGCTGCATGCGCCGCCTAAAGCAGACCATGTCCCCTCCACATGCGACTCGCTCATCCAAACATGGCAGGATAGCGTCAGGCCGCATATCCCCAAGCCGCATAGCGCATGGTCACAAAGATCCTGGCCGCATAACGTCAGGCCACATAACCCCTGGCCGCATAATGCCTGGACGCATAGTGCCTTGGTTGTATAGCGCCGGGACACATAGCACTTTGGCCGCATGCGCCAGGCAGCATGTGCCCGAGCTAGCAATTGTGCATGCAACTCGCACAAAAAAGAGCGCACGAGCGGCATGCGACGATGCTCACGTGCTAAGTGCAAAGTGAGCCAACAAAGTGCCACTTTACGTCCTTGAGCCCGTGCCCGAGTCCGAGTCGCTAAGCCCCTTCAGGGCTTAACTCCTAAGAGAAACTTTCCAAATGTGGTGACAAAACAAAGATTGTCTAAATGGAGTTCACACTTAAACCCTCTAGAAAAGTCAACCCACATGGGCCAAAATTCCATGTGTATATATCAATACTAAGCATAGCTATATATTGAGTGATACACATTGGTGGTTTTCCAATGTGAGACTAAAACACCCAAAGCCAAGTGGAAAATACCAACAATCCTCCACATATATCACAATATATGGTTGAGCGCTCCTTACAGTGACTGCCCTCATGCATCAGGATAGATGTCGCCGACGACTTGAATCTTCCCGCATGGGTCAAACAACAATACGATACAAGAATGGACTAGGCCTTGAATTCTGCACCAAAGCTGCTATTCTCTCCACTCACACAATGAACTCAGCTGTACCGTCCGATCGCACGTTAAAGGCCATGTGCTGACCTGGTCTCAATATATGTATCTTGGGGCGTCTACAAGCTTTCCCTCAAGCTACGGCCTATATCTCTATCTATACGCTTAGGTGATTTCTTTCACTATAGAGAGTTTATTATCCAGCATGAAGCATTACACTTCTATGCGGTGCTACGCCGCATGACATGGTCACCCAAGGTCGAGGATCCCCCTCTTGTGGTGTCATACCACTGTAGCATGAAGACACATGCCTCTTAGTAGTGTCGTTACTACACACAACATGGAGCCTTGTGCTCATGTGCGGTGCTACATGTAAACCCCCAGATTTTTCAGGAATTTAAAAAAATAAATTTTCGAAATTTTCTGTAATTTTTTGTGATTTTTAGGAATTAAAATAAATGTTCTTCTGAATTAAATATTTTTAAGTATTAAAATATATTAAAATATTATGAAAATAATATTTTTGGGTGTAAAATAAAATATTAGACTTACAGCAAATTTTCTGGAATTTATTGGACCCCGAAACTATTTTTAAAGCCTAAAAATAATATTTTTAAATAAACCAATTTAAACCAAATAAAACCGGTTTAATTTTAAACCCAGTTGAACCAAACCAATCCAAACCAAACCCAATTAAACCGAACCCTAAACCAACCTTAGCGGGTCGGGTCGGACCCATACTCAAACCCGACCCGAACCCGCCACCCGCTAACCCGAAACCCAAACGTCTACCCCGCCCCGACCGTTCCCCTCCGGCGGTTTCGAAACCGCCGCCTGACGCAGCTGCGTCTCCCCCGCTCCCGCGCCTCTACATCTCCCCACCGGCCGGCCTTCCCTCTCCCAACCAGTAATGGCCGGCCGCCCGTCTCCCCAACCCTCGCCTATATAATCCCTCGACCCGGCCACCCCCTTCACAGTCACCACCGCCACTAACCACCACCGCTCCACCGTACTCCGGCGACCTCCCCGGCAACTACGACGAGCTTCCCTGACGACCTCTGGCGACCCGCAGGCCGACCAAGCTGCCGCCGCCAGCAAGCCCGCCGGCCGAGCTCCGTCGCGGCGCCCTCGCGTACGCCCAATTTTAGTCAATTCCGAGCCATCGTTCCGGTGAGTTTTTCTTTCTCCTCTCTGCCTCGTTTTCTATTCTGTCGACTCGTGCACGAATCCTGCGTGACCCTCTCGAACCACGTGCAACTCGTTCGGGGTATCGCGTCCTGTGTCGGTCGCAAACCGCGACGTAAAATCAGGAAAATAAATCCCCTTTTCTAAAAATTCTTAAATTGTCCTGAACTCCCCAGTTCGCGACCGTTTTGCGACCAACCTGTGAAATATTTTCAAAATTGTCTTAAACAATTAATTAGACCATATAACCAAGTTTTTAATCCTATTTTTAGTTTATTTTATTGGGCTGTAGTTTGTAATATTTTCGAGGGTTAAAATGACCAAAATATTGATTATTTAAAAACCCAAATTTCTCGGAACTGGGTGCGCTCCGCTAAACGGGATGACTTGGTCATGTGTGAACTTCACCGAAAGATGCACGCTGTCGATACGGACGTGTGGAATTTCGTGGAAGTTGATTTGGATGTGCGTGCATACCGGAATCAACGCGTATCAGTCGACAACACCCCGTATTAGCCCTGTTCTGAAACTCGTTGTAACTTCGTGTACGCTCGTCATATTGAAATAAAACTTACGCCATCGGACTCGTAGCAATACGCTGGTCCTGTGACCCAAGTCTGGTTCGATTATGAGAACGTTAACAAAATCCCGTATCGTAGGCCCCATGGCTCCACTTGACGGGCAATTTTATGATCGGCTCATTAGAATCTAGTTCTAGACATTCTGTTGGGTTCGTATCGTCGTTCTGGACTTGTAGACACTAAGTTTGACAAATTTGGAGAATATTGTCTCTGGCACATTTTTCGGTGTGAAGCGGGCCACATGTGGACGCCGCTTTGACCAGAAACTGTCACTTTTGTCCCTGTGTCCAAATTGGACTTATGGACAGGCAATTCTAGCTATTTGATATCTTCTGAACCTGATGGTAATGTTTATTTCAGCAATTGGAGGAGTACCTACAGATCCTGGTGATACCAGAGCAGCAATTGTAGTCCGAATCCCAGGCAAGTGTACATTGCCATACTTGCAGCAAATGTATTTTATTATTTCTTTGAATTATTTACAAGATGTATCGGTTCAACCTAGGACCGTGTGACATTGCTTAGCGTCCGAATAATATTCGGGTGTCGACGCCGTACGCGGAGTCGTGTAACGTCACCTAGAGATGGATATCGCGACCCTATACATTCTCGTGCTTGCATTTTCAAGTACGTCATACCATATGACACCTGACACTGTTCATGATACAAAATCTTCCTGAGATATTCATGGTAATTCTGTATAGGCTGCATGATTCATGACATAGATATTATATATGTTTAGATATCATTATGACTCGCTACAACAGTTAGAGGTCATGATCTTGCGTGACATGGACATGAGACATCGTGGACATGAGACGTGTGATTATATTGGGTGGAGAGAGACACACAGGCTACAGGCTAATTTTATATATAAATTTATTATGGTGCCGTAGGCCCACTACATAGTAAATTATATAGTATAATTATATAGTATATCTGCTACAGGCTCCCCGACACAGAGCTTGTAGTAGTCTCAGCCTAAGTCTAGTGATGCTCACTTGCATTTCACATAGCTGGTTACCTAGTTTACCCTATTGATTCATTTATTATTGCACTTTATTTATTTTTGGCATTTGTACCTTGCTATGTCCCCTGAGGACCTGGATCCGGATTATGTCCCCAGGTTTAGCAGAGGAGATCTACCCCGAGGTGTACGGGACATGAGCATACATAGGAGAAGTACCAGAACCCGAGGGCGAGGTGATCGCCGATGATTTCTCCTGAGTATCTGCTTTACCTATACTCAGTATTTGTTGTTGTTATACTCTTTATTCTTGTCTCTTGACTATTGTATTAGACTTATCATCGGGTTGTTCCCCGAGATATATTTTATTGAGACTTGTTGTTGATTTATATTTCTGATATTGATTGTATTTATTTCTGTGAATGAGATTAGTACCATTGCCATATTGTTGTTTTACAGCTTAAGTACACCCTGATGGGTCCATTAAATTGGGTTTGTCCATCGGTGTGTGCTGCTGGCCATTGCCACGTGTCTAGTCCCTCGATATTTTGGGACTGGGACATGACATGATTTTTGTGGTGGCCCATGCAGGTCTACGACTAAATTATTCGGTTTCAACTTAGGGACCGAGCAAGCCTGCAATAAAGATAGGATAAGTTATAGGATCTCATCCACTTGATTGAATCGTTCTTGATATCTATATCAGATTCGAATTAAATTCTTGACATGCATCCTGCCTTGATTCCTCTGTGCGCCTCTTATAGTTTATTTTGGATGCAGAGTAATGGATCCACGAGCAAATGATGAAACTCCTGCAGGATCACCACGAGATGCTGTGGTAACCAACAAAGATGAAGTAACACTAGTGGATGGAGGTCAATCAGCTCAAAGCGATCAAGCTGGCCAGCATACCTCAAGGTTCCGGCGTGATGATATCCCACCTCCGCCGCAGTTTTCTCCACCAATGCTAGTATTTCCACAAGGGCAGACTATGGACGGGTAGCAGATGTTTCAAATGATCTACGCAATGATGCAAGCTCAACAACAGATTCAACAAGAGGCTCTGCGAAACAGTATAGTAACCGCATTGGAGCAGGCCAATCTACCAGCACGACGGCCAACGACGGGCACTATCACCAATTTTTGCCAGCTGAAGCCCCGCACCTTTTCTAGCAAGGAGGAGCCCACTGAAGTTCATGAGTGGCTCACAAACACTCAACATCAATTAGAAGCAGCTGAGCTTCCAAGAGAGCGTTGGATGACTGTCGTCCGGATGCAGTTGACGGGCAATGCACATCACTGGTGGTTAACTGAGGAGACACGGCTCGGACCAGACCGAGTCACTTGGGAAGAGTTCTCTAGACTCTTTCAGGAGATGTACATTTCAGCTATTGCTCGGTCAGAACTTCGGGACAAGTTCAATCGCCTCACTCAAGACAGTATGACAGTGGAAGAATACAACGCGGAGTTCATTCGTCTGAGTCGCTTCGCCCTACCTTGATTCCGACAGAAGAAGAGAAGGCTGAGAAGTTCTTCGACGGACTAAACTTTGAGCTACAGAGACAGATTAGCTCTGTTGCACCTACTTCTTACTCGGACGTCCTTGCTGCAGCACGACGCATGGAGCGTGTCACCAGGAGAGAGTCCAGCCTGAAGCGGCCTTTCACATCAGCACCAGCCAGAGCACCACAGGGAGAAGCTGCAAAGAGATCTCACATGCACCAGCCACCCAGAGCATCTCCGCAGATACTACCTACATGTCAATACTGTGGCAAGGTAGGCCATATTAAGAGGGAATGCAGACACAATTTGGGATTATGCTTGATTTAAGGATCCAACCAACATTTAGCAAAGGATTATCCTGAGCATCGAGAGGGAGCACTAATGTTAAACCGACAAGCTTTACCAGCACCGAGGCTAGTTTATCTAGCATTGGGAGCACCACATACGGGAGTCAGACCACCAACTCCAAGAGAATATCAAACGAGGCCACCTTTGGCACCCCAGGCAGCACTCTTCCAGCAGGCCCAGCAACAGCAGAGGACACCACCACAAGGACGCGGACAAGCTTTTGCGTTGACAATAGAGGACGCACAGACTCGTAGATTAGAAAATGAGAGTAAGATTTGAGTTGTCTATTTATACTAATGCTTTAGCACGTGCCTGTTAGTTCATGACCTTAGCCTTAAACCTAGTATTTTGAACTTGTTAAATTGATAAACCTAGTTTTTCTAAGACTGTAGTTTTCTTTGCTCTAACCAGATTTCCTTCACTCTTGAATTACCTAATTTTTATTGTTTAGGAAAATATTTTTTTCATTCCCTATGTGTTTTGCTTAACTCTCGTCCTTCGATTTATCTTTGGTCATGATTCTTTGATTGTGTCATGCTTCGAACAATTCTTGCAACCGTGTCATCTCTTTTGACCGGTTATTTCTTTGATTGCGAGGACGCAATCCTCTTAAGGAGGGTAGATTGTAAACTCCTAGATTTTTTAGGAATTTAAAAAAATAAATTTTCAGAATTTTTTGTAGTTTTCTGTGATTTTTAGGAATCAAAATAAATGTTCTTCTGAATTAAATATTTTAAGTATTAAAATATTATAAAAATAATATTTTTGGGTATAAAATAAAATATTAGACTTACAACAATTTTTCTGGAATTTATTGGACCCCGGAACTATTTTTAAAGACCTAAAAAAATATTTTTAAATAAACCAATTTAAACCAAATAAAATTCATCTTTCATCTGCCGCTGTTATAACACCACTAAGCTCTTAGGTCAAACCCAGGTTCTTCTCTAGACCGGTTTAATTTTAAACCCTGTTGAACCAAACCAAACCAAACCCAATTAAACCGAACCCTAAACCAACCTTAGCAGGTCGGGTCGGACCCATACTCAAACCCGACCCGAACCCGCCATCCGCTAACCCGAAACCCAAACGTCTCCCCCGTCCCGACCCCGACCGTTCCCCTCAGGCGGTTTCGAAACCGCCGCCTGCCGCAGCCGCGTCTCCCTCGCTCCTGCGCCTCTATACCTCCCCACCGGCCGGCCTCCCCTCTCCCCTCCAGTAACGGCCGGCCGCCCGTCTCCCCCACCCTCGCCCATATAATCCCTCGACCCGGCCACCCCCTTCACAATCACCACCGCCACTGACCACCACCGCTCTACCGTACTCCGGCGACCTCCCAGCCAACTACGACGAGCTTCCCTGACGAGCTCCGGTGACCCGCAGGCCGACCAAGCCGCCGCCAGCAAGCCTGCCGGCCGAGCTCCGTCGCGGCGCCCTCGCGTACGCCCAATTTTAGTCAATTTCGAGCCATCGTTCCGGTGAGTTTTTCTCTCTCCTCGCGGCCTCATTTTTCGTTATGTCGACTCATGCACGAACCCTGCGTGACCCTCTCGAACCCCGTGCAACTCGTTCGGGGTATCGCGTCCTGTGTCGGTCGCAAACCGCGATGTAAAATCAGGAAAATAAATCCCCTTTTCTGAAAATTCAGAAATCGTCCCGAACTCCCCAGTTCGTGACCGTTTTGCGACCAACCTGTGAAATGTTTTCAAAATTGGCTTGAATAATTAATTAGACCATATGACCAAGTTTTTAATCCCATTTTTAGTTTATTTTATTGGGCTGTAATTTGTAATATTTTTTGAGGGTAAAAATGACCAAAATATTGGTTATTTAAAATCCAAATTTCTCGGAACTGGGTGCGCCCCGCTAAACGGGACGACTTGGTCGTGTGCGAACTTCACCGAAAGGTGCGCGCCGTCGATACGAACGTGTGGGATTTTGCGAAAGTTGATTTGGATGTGCGTGCACACCGGAATCAACGCGTATCCGTCGACAACACCCTGTATCAGCCATGTTCTGAAACTCGTTGTAACTTCGTGTACGCTCGTCATATCGAAATAAAACTTGTGCCATCGAACTCGTAGCAATACGCTGGTCCTGTGACCCAAGTCTGGTTCGATTCTGAGAACGTTGACAAAATCCCGTATCGTAGGCCCCACGGCTCCACTTGACGGGCGATTTTGTGATCGGCTCATCGGAATCCAGTTCTGGACATTCCGTTGGGTTCGTATCGTCGTTCTGGACTTGTGGACACTAAGTTTGACAAATTTGGAGAACATTATCTCTGGCACATTTTTCGGTGTGAAGCGGGTCACATGTGGACCCCGCTTTGACCAGAAATTGTCACTTTTGCCCCTGTGTCCAAATTGGACTTATGGACATACAATTCTAGCTATTTGATATCTTTTGAACCTGATGGTAATGTTTATTTCAGCAATTAGAGGAGTACCTACAGATCTCGCTGATACCAGAGCAGCAATTGGAGTCCGAATCCCAGGCAAGTGTACCTTGCCATATTTGCAGCAAATGTATTTTATTATTTCCTTGAATTATTTACATGATGTATCGGTTCAACCTAGGACCATGTGACATTGCTTAGCGTCCGAATAATATTCGGGTGTCGACGCCGTACGCGGAGTCGTGTAACGTCACCTAGAGATGGATATCGCGACCCTATACATTCTCGTGCTTGTATTTTCAAGTACGTCATACCATATGACACCTGACACTGTTCTTGATACAGAATCTTTCTGAGATATTCATGGTAATTCTGTATAGGCTGCATGATTCATGACATAGATATTATATATGTTTAGATATCATTATGACTCGCTGCAACAGTTAGAGGTCATGATCTGGCGTGACATGGACATGAGACATCGTGGACATGAGATGTGTGATTACATTGGGTGGGGAGAGACACACAGGCTACAGGATAATTTTATATATAAATTTATTATGGTGTCGTAGGCCCACTACATAGTAAATTACATAGTATAATTATATAGTATATCTGCTACAGGCTCCCCGACACAGAGCTTGTAGTAGTCTCAGCCTAAGTCTAGTGATGCTCTCACTTGCATTTCACATAGCTGGTTACCTAGTTTACCCTATTGATTCATTTATTATTGCACTGTATTTATTTTTGGCATGAGTTATTCTTGTACCTTGCTATGTCCCCTGAGGACCTGGATCCGGATTATGTCCTCAGGTTTAGCAGAGGAGATCTACCCCGAGGTGTACGGGACAGGAGCATACATAGGAGAAGTACCAGAACCCGAGGGCGAGGTGATCGCCGAGGATTTCTCCTGAGTATCTGCTTTACCTATACTCAGTATTTGTTGTTGTTATACTCTTTATTCTTGTCTCTTGACTATTGTATCGGACTTATCATCGGGTTGTTCCTCGAGATATATTTTATTGAGACTTGTTGTTGATTTATATTTCTGATATTGATTGTATTTATTTCTGTGGATGAGATTAGTACTATTGTCATATTGTTGTTTTACAGCTTAAGTACACCCTGATGGGTCCATTAAATTGGGTTTGCCCATCGGTGTGTGCTGCTGGCCATTGCCACGTGTCTAGTCCCTCGATATTTTGGGACTGGGGCGTGACACTACACCACTGTGACATGACTCAAAGTCGAGGTTCACTCCCTCATGTGGTGTCATCCACTGTAGCATGAGGTCATAGGCCTCTTAGTAGTGTTATACTACCCTCCAGCATGAAGTCTTGCACTTTCGTGCGGTGTTATGCCACTGTGACATGGCTCAAAGCCAAGGTTCACTCCCTAATATAATGTCACCCAATGTAGCATGAGGTCACAGGCCTCTTTGTAGTGTTGTACTACCACTCTCTATTTTATTTTAGCATTAGGCTACCTGCCTATGTGTGGTGCTACTGCCGCTGTGACATGGCCTGAAGCTGAGGTTCACTCTCGCATGTGGTGTCACGCCACTGTAGCATGGGATACAAGTCCCTTGTAGTGCTGAAACTACTCGTGCTTCCTATAACACACGCCGGACATTCACTCTGCCCGAGAACTTATTAAGGCGTTAAAACCATCCTCCCACAGAAAATATTCTGAGCAAGATCAAATAGTAGACCGCAGTGGTTCCGGGTACGTATCACATAATGTCCCTGAGGAATACCCACTGTACCTGATATTCTCCTGGTCAATGGTCCTCCTTTGAACCAATAGCTAGATGCATGGTAGATCTCTTTGAACCAATAGCATAAAACTAAATGGTAGGATTGCAGAGACGCAATACCAGAGGTCCTCCAAGCCCATATCTGTTGTGTCCTTGACTATGTACGGTGTCACTGCCGCTGTGATACGGCCTGCAGCCGAGGCTTCACCCCACAGTAGCATGGAGTACTACGCTCCTTTATAGTGATTGACTTTCACTATATATAGTGCTACTATCGCTGTGACATGGCCCGAAGTCGAGGCTTTATCCTGTCGAGGTACCTCATGGTGGTGTCACCCCACGGTAGCATGGAGTACTACGCTCCTTTATAGTTCTTAAAATCAACTAGCGCTTGAGGCCAATAATGAATGGATCTGCCAGATTTATCTGACTCTGATCTTTAACCACTGTAATAATCCACGCTAGCTGCACTCATTCAGTGTTCTATACTGGCATGTTATGAACGGATCCACCAGAATCACCTGGATCCGAACATTAACCACTGTAATGATCTACGCTAGTTGCGCTCATTCAGTATTTTGTACTTGCCTGTTATGAACGGATCCGCCAGAATCACCTGGCTCCGAACATTAACCATTGTAATGATCCACGCTAGCTGCACTCATTCAGTGTTCTGTACTGTCCTGTTATGAACGGATCTGCCAGAATCACTTGGCTCTGAACATTAATCATTGTAATGAACCACGCTAGCTGCGCTCATTCAGTGTTCTGCGTTTTATCCACACAGTTCTCTTTAAACCTTTGAAGAGATAAATAGTTGTTACTGCTGCATCTTCCTAGTTTTTACAGTATGTCGGTATCATCCGAATCTGTGTACTAACCATAGAAAGATCATCTGAGAGCTTCTAGAGCCATTCTGCTTAATATGCTGCAACTGATGCATAGAATTCTGAGAGTAAAGACTGCTTCTTCGATTTCCACGATCTAGCAGTACCACTTCCTGGAGAAGTCACGTCCTCCTGTGGATATTTTACTCTTCTTTCCTGAGCACCAACTGGCATCACTGAAGCCTTCCATCATATATGGATAACTACTGTAGTACAGGATATACCACTGAGTCCACTTGAGAATTCGGACGACTCCCTTCACATATTCCAGTGTTCAACAATACACATACTGCTCGTGAACTGACTCAGCATCCCTTCAGCGAGAGCTATATCAGGCCTAGTGGTACTCGCAGCTTGAATCATGCACCTGATGATGCTCGAGTACACCAATTGTCTGATGCTTTTCCTTGGATTAGGCTTCTTCATCTTAATGTTACACCTGAGGAGTATCGATCCTGATACCCAAAGCGTGTGACCAATTATCTTCTGCAGAGAGCTTGTGCCTGAGCAAGCACACCTGGCATCCGGATTGACTTATATCCTTAGGATGACCTCCTCAATCCTATGTCCTAAAACTGGACAAAAGGGCATCTTTGTTCTAGTGACACTTCTATTTCCACAGATGGGATTTGGAAAGTTGTCTACATAGATACAAGAGATGTCTCCTTTATTATCAGCGAACCTTGTGTAAGCACACTATTGGTTTGTATTGCTGATCCTGTGACAACTTTGACTAGATGACTTGTCAAACTTCTGTTGCCACATCCTGGGATTTGTTTCAGGTCGTATACATATCACCAACCCGCAGACAGTCTTCAAACATAAATGACAATAATTTTAACGGTTGTTCGTGAATCTCTTATGTTTGTCTTTCCTTAATCTGATGAACAATCAACTTATGAATAGCAGCTACGACAATCATCATCCTGATATATAACACCCTCAACAAGGTTCCAAAGAACTCAATCCCCTATTATCTAAGAAAATCCCTAGGCTACAAGTCTATTCTTGATCTCAACTGTCCTGGCTGCTTCCATATTCTTCTACTGAAGATATATAAGCATCTGAAAGGTTTAGCTCCTACAGGCAGATCGATCAACATCCAAGTCTTGATATAGGGTCAATCTCTTCATTAACTGCCTCCTCTTAGCAGACTAAGTTTCTGGTCTTTATTGCCTCATCATTGGTAAGTGTCACGACCTCCATATGATAAGATCATCTTTGGTCCTTCGACCTCCTGACTTTTCTTGCTGACTGCTCTTTCAGTTTTTGGTTCAAATGTTGTCTCGTTAAAGACAACTCCTTCTGGGACTACAACTTCTTCTACGGAAGTGCCAACAACTCTTGGCTGGTAAGATCCTCCGGAGATTACTCATTCGCCTGAAACCCCCACATTCGAATGATATTCATGTGGAACTGACTTTGAACCAGGGTTACAGCAGAAGTGACGAACGGTACTAAGGACATGACTGTAAGTTCAACCTTAGCCCACAGACAATCTGGAAGGCCCTTTGAACAATAATATAGAAATCATCATTACTGTCAACTGCTCGTCCTTCCTATCTGCACCTTCAAAGGACTGGAAGAGTACGAAGATATCGTTCCATAGTCAATTACATACTCTAGGTTAAACGATGCGAATCCAAAGAACGATGCATGTTTCATAGTCAATTCTATGTTATAAGATGAATGATACAAATCCAAAGAACGATTCATGTTCCATAATCAATTCCATGTTATGAGCTGAACGATGCGAATCTAAAGAACGATGCATGTTCCATAGTTAATTCAATGTTCTAAGCTGAATGGTGTGAATCCAAAGAACGATGCCCTTCATTTTGATAACTTCCGAGTCTATTGAGTTGACCGATATGACCCTCAGCTCCAAACTTGGATTCCCTGAGGTTCTCGAATGCTTTATCCTTCGAATATGAGAAGATATGCGAATTCGTTTCTCGAGAAATTGTCAAAGAAAGAAGTGACAAACTTTACCCCGGCCCTTTGTGGAGAATAGAAGTCACATATCTCTTAGCGCCCCAGCTCCATAGGATCTGTACTTGTAGTTATCCGTTTAAATGGCTTCCTGACTACCTGTGTCTGAATATATTTATCACGTTTCTCCACCTTCTTATCCCCACATCTTGGTGATATCCCTCAACTAGACATCTTTGTTGAAAAAGACATGTCTCAGTCAGATGCGTCACAACTCAATAAGAACAATCTCTTCCTCAAGCTAGAAGTCCAGAATCAAAAATCCGATCCCTAGATCTTCTGCTTGACACTTGTTCGCCATAGAGACCTTCTTCTAAGATAGTGCTCTTCCTTGGTGAACAACTCTTTTCAGAGCATGTGTGGCCAGAGGCACCAGTGTCTACCCACCAGTTAATAACCACACTTGATAACTCAACCTGCACAATCATAGCAACCAAGTTAAGTAATCAAAATAACCAAGTTTTAGTTATACCTTGCTATATTGGTTCAAATTAGTTCTGCTATCAAGCTCCAATTCCAACCATGCACCAAGTCATGTCCAGAGCAGTGAACTTCATGCGCAAAGCCTACCATGCACCAGTCTTGCCACGCGCAGAGACGTCCATGCGCATAAGTCACTATGCGGCCAGCTCTGCCATGCAGCAGGACCTTCCATGCGCCAAGATTCTGCCACATGCCAAAAGTCTGCCATGCGGCAAGAATCTTCCATGTGGCAAGAATCTTTCATGCGGCAAGAGACTGCCATGCGGCCAAGTCTTGTCATCCGCCAAGAACTATCTTGCGCTAAGTCTTGCCACTGCGCAAACTTTACAATCCTTGGTCAACTTGTAATCTTCCTTCCAAGCGCGTCCTTCAAACACTAACTCCTCTATCCTGAGAAATGGTAGGTTCCGACAACTCACATTCGACTTTTGACAAATGACTCATTCCCTCATCCAAATGTTCGAAGTGTATCCCGTCAATATTCTCAAAGTTTGTGAAAACTTGTTGCCGAGAAGATTTGATCGGATTTTCTTTCATCTTGATTCAAATTTTGCTTTGAGATTGTTAGGTCCCGAGACGGATCAAAGATGGTAGAACACGGGCCATAGCAGAGCTACTAGCGAGACCCGAATGTTCGCTCTCTAAGCACGAACCAAGAATAGGTTACAAGCTGTCTCCGAAGAAAATAAAGACTACAATCAGCAACAAGTAGAACGCTCTTCTCTTTACGTTCGCAGAAACTACAATGAGAAAAAATGAATCAAAAAAAAAGCTGAAGAGAAGCTCATTGCTGGGGTGGTCAAAACCGCCGTTCCTCAAAGCAAGATTGGCCGTACAGACGATCTGCCCCCAGGAACCAACAAGTTCACAAAAGAACTTATGGAACGCTCAAAGTCACCTTCGAAAATACTGGAAAACACCATGTGAGAGGGAGACATTCTGGGCCGCCTATAATCTGGTGTTCTCGATTTTTCATATGTATTCTCTCTCCTCAAATGAAAGAGGAGGTCCTCTATATAAATTGAAGAAAACAGCACATATGCGGCCTGAGGAAACACAAGGCCGCATATGCGCTGACCGACCAGATCCCCCAAAACTGGGTGTCAATGCCGCAGGCACCTCTTATGTCGCATGTGCCGCCTATGCTTCCAAACGCCGAAAGCAGCCGCTAGTGCCGCATGCATTGTATATTCCGGAAGGCACAGAAAACCATGCGCCGCCTAAAGCAGACCCTGTCCCCTCCACATGCGACTTGCTCATCCAAATTTGACCGCATAGTCCCAGGCCATATAGCCCCTGGCCACAAAGACCCTGGCCGCATAGCGCTCGAGCTAGCAATCGTGCATGCAACTCACGCAAAAAAGAGTGCACGGCCGCCTTGCGACGATGCCAAGTGCAAAGTGTGTCAACAAAGTGCCACTTTGTGCCCTTGAGCCCGTGTCCGAGTCGCTAAGCCCCTTTAGGACTTAGCTCCTAAGGAAAACTTTTCAAAGGTGGTGACAAAATAAAGATTGTCTAAATGGAGTTCACACTTAAACCCTCTAGGAAAAGTCAACCCACTTGGACCTCCATCCCATGTGCATATATCAATACTAAGCATAGCTATATATTGAGATATACACATAGGTGGTTTTTCAATGTGGGACTAAAACTCCCAAAACCAAGTGAAAAACACCAACAATGTGTGTGCTTATGGCTCTACAAATTTGTTCGACTTAAGACTCATCTCTATAAACCCTAGAATATCTTGAGATAACCCCGAACAACTTTATATATAATTTCCATAGTGCAGGGACTGAATCATGATGGGATGAGGAGGCCAAGAACACAAAATTTCGTATTTCCGCAAAAAAAAATTAGGTAGGGAATATATAATCGACTAAATTTTTCAAAATTTTAAAAAGTTATAGAAGAACCTTTTAAAGCTTTCAGAAGATAGGAAGTTCTTTAGTTCCTTCCATGACTCTATGCTTCACCACTACCAGTAATGAACTACTCTAATACTTGATAAATGATAGGATGCAAATACATATATTCAAATTAATGCATGACATCTGCAGGACCAGTTGACTTGAGAATGTGGGTTGAGATTAGCTTCATCTCACATGAAATTAGCGCCCCACAGAGAGATCAACTCCCATGGTAGTTATGTTCCACATGTACAGAGAGTGTTGGGGTGGTCAAAGCAGATTTAGGTATTCAAACAAATAAGGTCCTCTCTCTCTCTCTCTCTCTCTCTCTCTCTCAGAGTGGTCATTTAAAGACTAGAGACTCTTCTCTCATGGTCATCCCTTCCACCTGACTATTGGAGATTATCACATTGAAGTGGGTATTTTATGTAAGAGCATTGCCCATATGGCATGCACCTAAACTAACAAATATAATCCAACAACACTCTGCTATGTTAAATTGAAGTCTATCTACCGCCAAGTAGTCGTGTAGGTTTTATAATTGTACGGTGCTTTCATGCTTATAGTTTTTTTAAACTAAAAAATTGTTACCAACATAAAAAGTTGACATAAAGTCGATAATCTATAATATATTTGTGTTAATGAACTTTCTTATAATACATTTTTGTCAAGCCCATTATGCTAGGAGAATGCTTTGACCAAGATGATGATCCAAAAATAATATAATAAATGTTAGTATTTTCCTTAGCTTTGGAGTTTTAGTTCCACATTAGAAAATCACCAATGTGTATATCTCAAAATATAGCTATACTTAATATTGATATATAAACATGGGATGGTGGTCCATGTGGTTTGGCTTTCCTAGAGAGGTTAAGTGCGAACTCTATTATGACAATTTTTAGTTTGTTATCACCTCTGGAAAGTTTTTCTTAGGAGCTAAACCCCGAAGGGACTTAGCGATCGGTCTCGGGCTCAATGGCGCAAAGTGGCATTTTTTTTGCGCACTTTGCACTTAGCTCGTTGCATGGCGCTCGGACGTATGCTTTGTGGCGCATGCGACAAAAGGCACTATGTGTCCAAACATTATGCAGCCAGGGGCTATGCGGACAGGGAGTACAGCGTGACCGACGGTGCCTAAGGCTATGACACCCAGATTTTGGAGGATCTGGTCGGTCAGCGCATATGCGACCTGAAGTTTCCTCAGGCCGCATAGGTGTTATTTTTCTCTATATATAGAGGATCTCTTATTTCATTTAAAGAGAGAGAAAACAGATGGAAAAATCGAGAACACTAGATCATATGCGGCCCAGAGTGTCCCCCTCCCACATGGTATTTTTCAGTGTTTTCGAAGGTGACATTGATCGTTCCAGAAGTTCATTTGTGAACTTGCTGATTCCTGTGGGCAGATCGTCTGTACGACGAATCTTGCTTTGAGCAACGGTGGTTTTGTCCACCCCAGCAAGGAGCTTCTCTTCAGCTTTTTCTTTTATACGTTCTATCTTATTGTAGCGTCTGTGAACGTATAAAGAGAAGAACGTTTTACTCGTTGCTTGTTGTAATCTTTATTTTCTTCAAAGTCTGTTGTAACATGTTCTTGGTTCATGCTTCGTTGGAATCGAGAATATCAGATGAGGAACTCTTGTGTGAATCTCTGATCTCGACGACAACTTGGGTTCCTGTAGAGGGTTGACCTTCGGGTCTCGCTAGTAGCTCCGTTATGGCCCGCGTTCTACCATCTTTGATCTGCCTCAGGACTAACAATCTCAAAGAAAGATCCGAAGAAAGATGTAGAACATCCGATCAAATCTTCTCGGCAACAAGTTTTCACAAACTTGAGAAGATTGAAAGGGATACACTTCGAATATTTGGACGAGGGAATGAGTCATTTGTAAAATGTTGAAAGTGAGTTTTCGGAACCTACCATTTTCCAGAATGGAGGAATTAGCGTTTGAAGGACGCGTATTCCAGTTGGAAGAAAGATTTCAAGATGACCAAGGATTGCAGAGTATGCGCATAAGGTGAGTACTTTGGCGCTTGGCAAGACGTGGCCGCATGGCAGGCTCTTACCGCAGGGCAGACTCTTGCCGCATGGAAGCACATTGAAGGTCTTGGCGCATGGCAGAGCTGGCCGCATAGTATTTTATGTGCATGGTCGTCTCTGCGCATGGCAAGATTGGCGCATGGTGGCCAAGGTGCATAAAGGTCACTGCACTAGGTAGGACTTGGCGCATGGTTGTAATTGGAGCTTGAAAGCATAACCAATTCAAACCAATATAGCAAGGTATAATTAAACTTGGTTCCTTTGATTACTTAACTTGGTCGCTATTATTGCACATGTTGAGTCATCAAGCGTGGTTGCTAACTGGTGGGTAGACACTGGTGCATCTAACCACACATGCTTTGAAAAAGAACAGTTCACCAAGGAAGAGCACTATCTTAGATGAAGGTCTCTATGGCGAACAAGTGTCAAGCAGAAGATCTAGGGATCAGGATTATGATTCTGGACTTTCGGCTTGAGAAAGAAATTGCTCTTTTTGAGTTGTGACGCATCTGACTGAGACATGTCTTTTCCAACAAAGATGTCTAGTTCAGGAATATCTCCAAGATGTGGGGGTAAGAAGGTGGAGAGAGGTGATGACTATGTTCAGACACAAGTAGTCAGGAAGTCATTTAGACGGGTGACTACAAGTACAGATCCTCTGGAGCTGGTGCGCTCATATATCTGTGACTTTTATTCTCCACAAAAGAGCCGGGATAAAGTTTATTACTTCTTTATTCGACGATTTCTCAGGAAACTCATTCGTATATCTTCTCATAATCGAATGATGAAGCGTTGGAGAACCTCAGAGACTTAAAGCTTGGAGCTGAACGTCACACCGGTCTACAACTCAATAGACTCAGAAGTTATCATGACGAAGTGCAATATTCTTTGGATTTGTATCGTTCAGCTTAGAACATGGAGTTGACTATGGAACATGCATCATTCTTTAGATTCATATCGTTAGCTTAGAACATGAAATTTACCATAAAATATGCATCGTTCTTTGGATTTGCACCGTTCAGCTTAGAACATAAAATTGACTATGGGACGACATCTTCGTACTCTTCCAGTCCATTAAAGGTGTAGATAGGAAGGACGAGAAGTTGACAGTAATGATGATTTCTATATTGTTGTACAAAGGGCCTTCCAGATTGTCAGTAGGAGAATGTTGCACTTACGGTCATATCATATGTACCGTTCGTCACTTCTGATGTAACTCTGGTTCAAAGTCAGATTCACATGAATATCATTCGAATGTGGGGGTTTTGTGGTGCCCCGTTCCCCTTATTCGGGGAACGCGGCTAAGAAACACAAGACGGTATTGTTCGATCGGGATAGATTGAATCAAGAACTCATCCTCGTTATGGATTTGTCTCTTCGGAATCGATTCCCATATTCAGTGGACCGTGTCCCCGGGATCGACTTAGCGGCTGTCACTACCACATTTTAGGAAAAAAGGTATTTTGGTAATTTCCTATTTAAATAAATATTGTGCATGGTAGATAATTTTTATTGTATTATTTAATTATTGTTGGATGTTATTTAATTATTTTGGACTTATTTTAGTAGACCCAACTAGTGTAGTTTGGACCCATGGACCAACATGAATTAAATAGTTAGACTTGGCCCATTTAGAAAGCCCATAGTTAAGGAGATGGATTAAATTAATTAAGTGATTAGACTAGAAGCTTTCTTCCTTAATTATTTCTTCATGAGAGGCCCCAAGGGGTACATTGGACATTTTACAATTGCTTGGGGAAGGGGGCATGGCCGGCCTATATTAGAGGGGGGGGAATTTCTCTCTCCTCTCATTCTCATTCCAAATCTAGATCTAGAATTTCCCACTCCCAAATTTCCTCCATTCCCATTCCAATTCTCCACCAAATTCATTCCAAATTATTCCCAATTCACCATTAGAAAGTTGAGAAGCAAGGATCTAGAAGGAGGAAGCAAGGATCTACAAAGAGGAGCAAGGATCTACAATTTGAAAGCAAGTTCATCTCAATTGGAGGTTTCATTGAGAATCCATCTTCCAATAGGTATAATTCAGTTTTTCCCATTAAAATAGCTTCTAAATCTGAGATTTAATCATGTAAAATCAACCCATATGTATGTACTACCCATAGGACTTTGTTTTGTGTTCATAGGAGACCCATGGAGAAAGTTATGGTGCTTTTTGTGTCAATTTTGTTGGAATTCTGAATTTATATTTTGTTGTGTGTGTCAATTGATCCTATAGATCAATTGGGCATGTGCTTATGTGTTTGGGGCTTGTGTCGTGTCCATATTTGGGTACATGTGGTTCGTATCCCAACTATTTGGTGATACGTGTCATTTTGGGGGTTTTTCTCCGACACGGGGCTTTGTACATGTCGCATTTTGACACGGACACATAGATCTACTTTTGACACTTTGATTTATTCATAAATATTATTTGTGACTTGTTTGTGTCCTTCGGGGTACATTTGGTTGTGTGTTGGACTCGTGTCACATGCGTATCCTAGATCTAGTGGGATACGGTGTGAATCTTTCCAATTTGGTGTGTTTATGTGTAGATTTAATTATTTATGCTTTAAATTCTTCATTTATAATTAGTAAATATATATAGATATTATATATTATTTTAGTGTATTTATTATGGTATTTATTGTAGCATAGATCTATATTTCTATGTGTTCTAATGTGTTGTATAAATATATGTATGTAGCTTTCTTGCATGCAATTATATATGTACTTATGTTAATAAAATAATTTATACATAAAGGTTTTGTAAAATATATTTATGTGTTTAATGTGTAATTATATTATTTATAATTATTATATAATTATTTGTATATTAATGAATGTATTTTTATGTGTGCTTCTAGCCATGTAAAATATGTACATTAATATGTGCATTGTGTTTAGTAATTATTAATATTTAAATGTGTAAGTTTATGTGTATATAAATATAAGTGTATATATTTATATTAATTATTTTATATATATAGATATTGTTTTATATATTTATGTTTTTATATATATATATTTATATATATATATAGTTTACTTTTGGTAACAGTGGGTTTAATGACAGTTGAAAACTGTCATTATTCGGTCGGATACAGCAGCCGCTGTAGCTTTTGGGCATTTAATGACAGTTCTGTCATTAAATGCAGCGGCGGGAAAACACAGCAATTTCGCGACAGTTTTCCGCGGCAGTTTAACTGTCAGCAAATCCGAGGCAGCAGTGCTTTATTATTCGGCTTTTCTGTGACAGTTCTTCTGTGACAGTCAGACTGTCACTATAAGTCTATTTATATATATATTTGTATTTCAGTTCACTGTTTCAGTGACAAATTGACAGATTTAAATTATGTTTTATATATTATGATTGTATATATATATATATGTATATATATATATGTGTGTGCTTTTGTGTTATATAATACTAGTAGTGATATATTATTTTATTTGTATAAATATTGGTTTGTATATACATTATATTAGAGTGTATTATATTGTATTATTAGTATACTTTGTGTGGGTACCAATTGGGATCAAACCTTGATTCCTAAATTGTTGTATTTTTATTTCTATATTATTTATATATATGTCTTGTGAGGATGACCTTGGTTTGACCATGTTTGACTTTAGTTGACTTTAGAGTTGACCATAGTTGACTTTTAACTTAGAATTAATTTATTGACCTAGAAGTTGACTAGTTTGACTTGTTCTCTTTCCGGGACCTTGTATTAATGTGGTATTCCATATCTAGGTCTCCGAGGCACCGAGTCAGACATCTGTGAGACTTTTCATTGGACTTCAGGCGAGTACATTCTCTGATAGTTTCTCATTTATGATATCCTCTATGTTCGTTGTATCTAGTGTAGATATACATGTTTCTATTGACACTATGGTTACACGGATTGGTATATCCGGATCTCGTCATGAGATGTTATTCCTTGGTATATGGTGTATATGGTGCAAGTATTGTTTCATTGGTTATCTTGTACATGTACAGATACCGATTTTCGGGAGGAGTCGCTCTCTTCTTGGGAAATCTAGTGCCATAGCATACCGTGGTTGGATCTATTATACCAGTTGGGGGTGGGGAGTATTAGTATAGATATGTGATCAAATCCCTATTGAATAAAGTATTGGTAAGCGAATAGTGTTGATCATGCACCGCACGTATGATTAGCCAGGCCGCATTGTATCTTGCCCAAGCCGATCACATGTTAAGCTAGTACTCACACACTTAGTCATTAGTATTATTGTTTCATTGGCATATTGTTCATTATTGTATTTCTTTCCAGTATTTCCTTATTGTCTATATATCTCTTGTATCTATTTTGTGCATCTTGTTTATCCACAGCTATTTACTGTTACATAGTTTTTATCATGGATTAGAACTGCTGTTAGAGATGTACTCTGCTCCTTTCCTGACTGGATATATTTTTTAAGATGACACTGAGGAGTACCCTACCTATTATGGACCCCAGGATGTTGTGGGTTTAGATTCGGAGACCCTGGCTCAAGAGGGACTTATCCCAACTGAGACAGTTGACCCTGGAGTGTAGCTTTGTAGTATGATAGTATTCTTTTGTACTGGATTTGTCTCCAGCTTATTTTTGTTACTCTTCAGACTCATTGATGTATTATTTTAAACTCATGAGTTGTATGATGACTATTCTATTCTTATCTGATTTCGTGCTCATTCTATTTTAGTTCTGTGATTGAGTATTCTATCATTATTGGTGGTTCATTACATTAGATAGACTATCTAGACAGCGTTCTACCGCCGATTCTGCGGCGTAGGCTGGACGTTGTTTCCGACTAGTATCCTTACATCGGGTGCGGGTCGTGACACATTTTTGGTGGTGGCCCATGCAGGTCTAGCTTCACAAGTATGTGATGTCGTGGTAGTGCAACAATTTAGTTGTACTACTGCGAGCCTGCGATAGGATATAGGATATAGGCTGAGATACTCAATCACATCTAGGAAAATTCTTTTGATTCAACTATTCTCCTTTGACATTGATACTTGAACCCTTAAACTGTCCTTTCCTTGAATGTCTTACATCTTGTGCCATATTGGTTCTATTCTTCTTGATTCCATTCCAGTTTTAGCTTTGTTTGATAGTGGTGCTTCCCATAGTTTTTTATCTGTTTCTTTTGCTCTGAAGTATGGTTTGGTAGCTGAGTCTTTGCTTAGGACTTGCAAGATCATGACCGGGGGAGGCATTATCCTGGTTAATAATATTTGCAAGGATCGGAGAGTTACTCTGGGAGGCCGGAAGTTGAGTGCGTGTCTACTTGTAATGCCACTTCCGAGCTACGACATTGTACTTGGGATGGATTGGTTGAGTAGGCACCGTGCTAGCATAGACTGTAGAGGAGGTAGAATTTTTTTTGGTTCGCCAGGAGAGCCAGAGTTCGAGTTTGCTAGAGGAGCTGCGGAGCAGGGAGAAGGCATTATTTGTGGAGCTATGGTGGAAGACAAGGAGTTGCCGTATCCATTGATAGCAGAATTCTTGGATGTGTTTCCTGAGGAATTGCCAGGATTGCCACCAGATCGAGATGTTGAATTTTCTATAGACTTGGTGCCAGGTGCAGAACCAATTTCGTAGCATGTCTATAGCGTAAACAACAGCGAGCTGGTCGAGTTGAAGAAGCCGGTGGACGAATTACAGGATAAGGGGTTTATCAGATCGAGTTCTTCACCATGGGGAGCCCCGGTGTTGTTTGTACCGAAGAAGGATGGATCGGTGCGTATGTGCATTGATTACAGGGCTTTGAATAATCTCACTATCAAGAATAAGTATCCTTTGCTATGGATTGATGATCTGTTTGATCAGTTGAGTGGTGCGAAGGTAGTTTCTAAGATAGATTTGAGATCAGGCTACCATCAGGTGAAGGTGAAGCCGGAGGACATACCGAAGACTGCTTTTAGAACTCGGTATGGTCAGTACGAGTTTATGGTGATGCCGTTTGGTTTGACTAATGCACCGGCGGTATTTATGAACTTGATGAACAAGGTGTTCCACCAGTACCTTTACAAGTTCGTGGTGGTGTTCATCGACGACATACTCATATACTCGAGGACACCGGAGGAGCATGAGGAGCATTTGAGGATTGTGTTGGATGTGCTGAGGAAGGAGAAGCTTTATGGGAAGTTGTCCAAATGTGAGTTTTTCTTGGACAAAGTAGAATTCTTGGGGCATGTTGTGACTGGTGATGGTATTTCAGTGGATCCGAAGAAGATTTCAGCAGTGGAATCTTGGAAGACTCCGAGTTCGGTAGCAGAGATCAGGAGTTTCTTGGGATTGGCAGGTTACTACAGGAAGTTTGTGCAAGATTTTTCGAGGATTGCCGAGCCGATGACCAAACTCACAAGGAAGGATGTGGAGTTTGTTTGGACGGAGGATTGCCATGTTGCTTTTGAGGAGTTGAAGAAGAGGTTGACGTCTGCTCCTATTTTGACGTTGCCATCAGGGTCCGGAGGTTTCACTATTTATAGTGATGCATCGGGGAAGGGTTTAGGTTGTGTTCTTCAGCAGCATGGGAAAGTGATTGCCTATGCATCCAGGCAATTGCGTCCTCATAAAAAGAACTATCTTACCCATGATTTGGAGTTGGCAGCTGTCATATTCGCCCTGAAGTTGTGGAAACATTATTTGTACGGAGAGCGTGTGGAGATCTTCACAGACCACAAAAGCTTGAAGTACGTTTTCACGCAGAAGGAGTTGAACATGAGGCAGCATCGGTGGTTGAAACTGATGAAGGATTTTGATATCTCTTTACAATATCATCCTAGGAAAGGCAATGTAGTTGCCGATGCTTTGAGCAGGTATCCGGTAGCTATGTTCTTAACGCAGGATCGATATTTGTTGGAGGACTTGGAGAGCTTGGACATTGAGGTGATTATTCCTGGTGGTGCTATGCAGATATGGGGATTGCAGATACACTCAGATTTGATGGACAGGATTAAGGCAGCACAGTATGATGATGTATCTTTAAGGAGTATCAGAGCTCAGGTGAGAGCAGGATTGGAGGATGATTTCAGTATTACAGAGGATGGATCTTTGAGGCATGGAGTTAGATTGTGTGTGCCTAGTGGGGAGTTGCGAGAGGAGGTATTACAGGAAGCGCATCGCTCTCAGTATTCCATACATCCAGGTGCTAACAAGATGTATCGGGATATGCGAGAGAGTGTGTGGTGGTATGGCATGAAGAGGGAAGTGGCACAGTTTGTATCCAGATGCTTAGTGTGCCAGCAGGTGAAAGCCGAGAGGCAGAGGCCAGGAGGGTTACTTCAGCCATTACCCATTCCAAAGTGGAAGTGGGAACACATTACTATGGATTTTGTGTCCGGACTTCCACGATCTCCAGGAGGGAAAGACGCGATTTGGGTCATTGTTGATAGGTTGACCAAGTCGGCCCACTTTTTGCCTTTCAAGGTGGGTTTGTCTACGGAGAAGCTGGCAGAGATGTATGTGAGGCAGATCGTTAGGATACATGGAGTTCCCGTCAGCATAGTCTCAGATCGAGATAGTCGTTTCACTTCTCATTTTTGGAGGAGTTGCAGGAGAGTTTGGGCACTCAGCTCAAGTTCAGTACTGCATATCATCCCCAGACAGATGGGCAGTCTGAGCGGACTATCCAGACTCTCGAGGATATGTTGCACACTTGTGTACTAGATTTCGGGGGTTCTTGGGAGGACCATCTCCATTTGGTAGAGTTTGCTTACAACAATAGTTACCAGGCCAGTATAGAGATGTCACCTTTTGAAGCTCTATATGGTCGGAGGTGTCGTACTCCTTTGTCTTGGGACGATGTTGGAGAGAGAGTTTTGCTTGGGCCAGAGATGGTTGTGGATGCAGCGGAGAAGGTTCAGTTGATCAGAGACAGACTTCGAGTGGCGCAGGACAGACAGCGGCATTGGGCCGATAGCCATCGGAGACCTTTGGAGTTCGAGGTATAGTTTAGATTTTGTTTGTGCTTGTTCTTGTTTGTTATAGAATAAGTTCTTAAGATGGTGTTTTGTTCTAGGTGGGTGGTTTGGTGTTTCTGAGGATTTCTCCGACACGAGGCACGATTTGCTTCGGTGGAGGCGAAAAGCTTAGTCCGCGATTCATCGGACCTTTCACTATTCTAGAGAGGGTCGGTGCAGTTGCTTATAGACTAGACTTGCCACCTGTATTGGAGGGAGTGCACAACGTGTTTTATGTGTCGCAGTTGAGACGATACGTGGCAGATCCTAGTCATGTATTGGATCACTCAGAGATAGAGGTGGGCCCTACTCTTAGCTATCCAGAGCAGCCAGTTGAGATTCTGGATCGGAGAGAGAAGGTGCTGAGGAACCAGACTATTCCTTTGGTACGCGTCGCATGGAGGCATCACTCTCCGGGGGAGTCTACCTGGGAGAGAGAGGATGACATGCGAGAGCGTTATCCATATTTGTTTGTACCTTGAGGTATGTTATTTTCTAGTTATGTTCTGTTCATTAGTTAATTGTGATTCTTTAGTTCTGTTCTGTGATTTTCTGGGGGTAGTTTTCATCTTTAAATTTCGAGGATAAAATTATTTTAAGGAGGGTAGACTTGTCACTACCACATTTTAGAAAAAAAGGTATTTTGGTAATTTCCTATTTAAATAAATATTGTGCATGGTAGATAATTTTTATTGTATTATTTAATTGTTGTTGGATGTTATTTAATTATTTTGGACTTATTTTAGTAGACCCAACTAGTGTAGTTTGGACCCATGGACCAACATGAATTAAATAGTTAGACTTGGCCCATTTAGAAAGCCCATAGTTAAGGAGATGGATTAAATTAATTAAGTGATTAGACTAGAAGCTTCCTTCCTTAATTATTTCTTCATGAGAGGCCCCAAGGGGTACATTGGACATTTTACAATTGCTTGGGGAAGGGGGCATGGCCGGCCTATATTAGAGAGGGGGAAATTTCTCTCTCCTCTCATTCTCATTCCAAATCTAGATCTAGAATTTCCCACTCCCAAATTCCCTCCATTCCCATTCCAATTCCCCACCAAATTCATTCCAAATTCTTCCCAATTCACCATTAGAAAGTTGAGAAGCAAGGATCTAGAAGGAGGAAGCAAGGATCTACAAAGAGGAGCAAGGATCTACAATTTGGAAGCAAGTTCATCTCAATTGGAGGTTTCATTAGAAATCCATCTCCCAATAAGTATAATTCAGTTTTTCTCATTAAAATAGCTTCTAAATCTGAGATTTAATCATGTAAAATCAACCCATATGTATGTACTACCCATAGGACTTTGTTTTGTGTTCATAAGAGACCCATGGAGAAAGTTATGGTGCTTTTTGTGTCAATTTTGTTAGAATTCCGAATTTATATTTTGTTGTGTGTGTCAATTGATCCTATAGATCAATTGGGCATATGCTTATGTGTTTGGGGCTTGTGTCGTGTCCATATTTGGGTACATGTGGTTCGTATCCCAACTATTTGGTGATACGTGTCATTTTGGGGGTTTTCCTCCGACACGGGGCTTTGTACATGTCGTATTTTGACACGGACACATAGATCTACTTTTGACACTTTAATTTATTCATAAATATTATTTGTGACTTGTTTGTATCCTTCGGGGTACATTTGGTTGTGTGTTGGACTCGTGCCACATGCGTATCCTAGATCTAGTGGGATACGGTGTAAAACTTTCCAATTTGGTGTATTTATGTGTAGATTTAATTATTTATGCTTTAAATTCTTCATTTATAATTAGTAAATATATATAGATATTATATATTATTTTAGTGTATTTATTATGGTATTTATTGTAGCATAGATCTATATTTCTATGTGTTCTAATGTGTTGTATAAATATATGTATGTAGCTTTCTTGCATGCAATTATATATGTACTTATGTTAATAAAATAATTTATACATAAAGGTTTTGTAAAATATATTTATGTGTTTAATGTGTAATTATATTATTTATAATTATTATATAATTATTTGTATATTAATGAATGTATTTTTATGTGTGCTTCTAGCCATGTAAAATATGTACATTAATATGTGCATTGTGTTTAGTAATTATTAATATTTAAATGTGTAAGTTTATGTGTATATAAATATAAGTGTATATATTTATATTAATTGTTTTATATATATAGATATTGTTTTATATATTTATGTTTTTATATATATATATATTTATATATATATAGTTTACTTTTGGTAACAGTGGGTTTAATGACAGTTAAAAACTGTCATTATTCGGTCGGATACAGCAGCCGCTGTAGCTTTTGGGCATTTAATGACAGTTCTGTCATTAAATGCAGCGGCGGGAAAACACAACAATTTTGCGACAGTTTTCCGCGACAGTTTAACTGTCAGCAAATCCGAGACAGCAGTGGTTTATTATTCGGCTTTTCTGTGACAGTTCTTCTGTGACAGTCAGACTGTCACTATAAGTCTATTTATATATATATTTGTATTTCAGTTCACTGTTTCAGTGACAAATTGACAGATTTAAATTATATTTTATATATTATGATTGTATATATATATATATATGTATATATATATATATATGTGTGTGTGCTTTTGTGTTGTATAATACTAGTAGTGATATATTATTTTTTTTGTATAAATATTGGTTTGTATATACATTATATTAGAGTGTATTATATTGTATTATTAGTATACTTTGTGTGGGTACCAATTGGGATCAAACCTTGATTCCTAAATTGTTGTATTTTTATTTCTATATTATTTATATATATGTCTTGTGAGGATGACCTAGGTTTGACCATGTTTGACTTTAGTTGACTTTAGAGTTGACCATAGTTGACTTTTAACTTAGAATTGATTTATTGACCTAGAAGTTGACTAGTTTGACTTGTTCTCTTTCCGGGACCTTGTATTAATGTGGTATTCCATATCTAGGTCTCCGAGGCACCGAGTCAGACATCTGTGAGACTTTTCATTGGACTTCAAGCGAGTACATTCTCTGATAGTTTCTCATTTATGATATCCTCTATGTTCGTTGTATCTAGTGTAGATATACATGTTTCTATTGACACTATGGTTACACGGATTGGTATATCCGGATCTCGTCATGAGATGTTATTCCTTGGTATATGGTGTATATGGTGCAAGTATTGTTTCATTGGTTATCTTGTACATGTACAGACACCGATTTTCGGGAGGAGTCGCTCTCTTCTTGGGAAATCTAGTGCCATAGCATACCGTGGTTGGATCTATTATACCAGTTGGTGGTGGGGAGTATTAGTATAGATATGTGATCAAATCCCTATTGAATAAAGTATTGGTAAGCGAATAGTGTTGATCATGCACCGCACGTATGATTAGCCAGGCCGCATTATATCTTGCCCAAGCCGATCACATGTTAAGCTAGTACTCACACACTTAGTCATTAGTATTATTGTTTCATTGGCATATTGTTCATTATTGTATTTTTTTCCAGTATTTCCTTATTGTCTATATATCTCTTGTATCTATTTTGTGCATCTTGTTTATCCACAGCTATTTACTGTTACATAGTTTTTATCATGGATTAGAACTGCTGTTAGAGATGTACTCTGCTCCTTTCTTGACTGGATATATTTTTCCAGATGACACTGAGGAGTACCCTACCTATTATGGACCCCAGGATGTTGTGGGTTTAGATTCGGAGACCCTGGCTCAAGAGGGACTTATCCCAACTGAGACAGTTGACCCTGGAGTGTAGCTTTGTAGTATGATAGTATTCTTTTGTACTGGATTTGTCTCCAACTTATTTTTGTTACTCTTCAGACTCATTGATGTATTATTTTAAACTCATGAGTTGTATGATGACTATTCTATTCTTATCTGATTTCGTGCTCATTCTATCTTAGTTCTGTGATTGAGTATTCTATCATTATTGGTGGTTCATTACATTAGATAGACTATCTAGACAGCGTTCTACCGTCGATTCTGCGGCGTAGGCTGGGCGTTGTTTCCGACTAGTACCCTTACATCGGGTGCGGGTCGTGACAGCGGCAGAGTCAGGAGGGACCTCTCCGCTGCATCTTTTGTTGCCTAGTTTTCGCTGTCGCTTGTTGCTTTCGTGCCTTGAGTTGGTTTTCGGATTTTTTTGAGTTTTCTTGAACGGTTTCGATGGATTTTATTGTTTTCGTTCGTTGAACTGCACTTCAATTTCGATAATGGAAAGAGTGGAAGAGTTATTGATCATCCGTTCGTGTCAACGCAGGTGAACGAACAGTAGGCGACGCTAGAGCGGAGTCTTAAAGCATCTATTTCCTTCTTTCATCCAACTAACTAAGTGAGTGGCTACCATCCCGATTAGCTAGCCCTGCTTCCAAGTCATCATACCTGTAAATCTTGCATTCTTGTTGTTTCGATCAGACGATACCAAGTAATAACTAAAAGACTTCAAGATAATAAGGGAATGGACTTGGGTTATATTGCTTGTCAACAAACTTGTGAACGGTTACTTACTTGCATGCTTGTTCGTTTGGAATGTTCATCATATGCATAAATACAAGTTAGAATGTATACTCTTCTTTAAATTGTGCTATGAATAAAACTCATCTTGAATGCAATAAACTGAACATGAAGACTATGCAAAAGTAGATCTTGCCATGTTATTGTCCTGCGCCTGATATTGCCTGATTTGCCTCAAATGCTAACTTAGTGTACTACGTTGATCACGGAAAACTTGTGCACAAGGTCTTAGTTACTGCGGACGGTCGCTGGGGCACCGACACCGATCCAATCCGGACGGAACTCATGATAGTCGCCTGCTATAGGATGGAATGCCCTGGGACGTCCTGAACATGCGTCGCACAACATTCCGTACTGAGACTAGCCCGTCCTTTATGGCAACGTGCCAGTGATCCCCTCGTATATTTAAACCTTTTACAACTAACTTGTGTCTTCTTGACAGGGAAGGCAGGGTAAGTAATGTGCAGGTGGTTCAGACGGGCAGCTAAATGTCACCGAGCGGTGGCAGGTTATTTCATTGATTTTCTATATCTATTGCTTGCTGTGAAATGAACTAAGGCAAGATAGAAAGACCACAATAAATATGCATGCTTCTTTAAAACAACGTGTTGATTGGTATAGTTGGGTTAGCTTGCCTTCACCAGTACGTTTCGATGTACTGACCCTCGTTGAACCAGGTTCCCCGCGCTAAGGAGAACCAAGCGAGGAGCAGAAGTCAATCCCCCGATCCAGTCCAGCTGCAGGCACGCCTTGACCCGTGCCACCTTTTGAAGTATTTTGAAGATAGAAGCTAGCAACCCAAGCAATTATGCAGCTTCGTGGAAAGGCCGTCGTTCCAACTGGAGGTCTTACATTTTGAGTTTTAGTAAGGGATGTAATGTACAGGACTACTATCTCATTTTGTGTCAACACTTTTGTAAGCCATACAGGCAACCTTATGACTCAGTTCAAGGGTTTGTAATAGATGTTCATATTATCAATAAAAGAGAACTTTTCTATGCTTCAATCTGTGTTTTAATTTATCTGTGTACTCTGAATATGTGCTCGCTATGCGAAATAAAATACTTAGCCTTATGCGGTGCACAACCTAGGCCCGCACAGCGGTCACGCCCGGGGGACGACTATCGATTCCACGGAATCGGGGCATGACAGGTTTTAGGCGTATGAGTTCTTTTCGGAGGACCTTTTCAGCCTAAGAAGCTGGCACTTCTGTAGAAGAAGATGTAGTCTAGAAAGGAGTTATCTTAAACGAGACATCATTTGAACCAAAACTCGAAGAGCAGTCAGCAAGAAGAGTCAGGAGGTCGAAGGACCAAAGATGATCGTATCACATATCATATGGAGGTCGTTCCTGTCACGACCCGCACCCGAAAATCGGGCATGAGCCGTGGGTACGTCCAGCCTACGCCGCAGAATCGGCGGTAGAACGCTGTAAAGGTCCGTTCTAGGTCAACCAACTATCTAGATAACTCACAGAAAAATCCGGCATGACCTCTCCAAAAGGAGGGCAAAACCACGCAATATATATATGTGAATAAAATCCTCTCCAACAGAAGGGCAACCATGCAATATATATATATGACAATAATCTCAATCACAAAACTAGAGGAAGAATATAAGCACGATATGATATAAACAAGAAACAGAACCAAGAGAGCAAGGCAATCCAAAATAATACAGTCCAGGTCTAAAAGCTACAACATCTCACAGAAGCACAAAAGAATAAGTACAGTCATCCAAAATACAAACCACTGAAAATAACCGAGAAAACCCACCTAGCTAACTAGGGTGCTATCGGCGTCTCCTCGGCGCACTCCTCCTCGGGGTCACAGCAGTCGTCAACACCAGGCCCGTAGAACGTAGGGCAATAGTCCTCAGGATCCTCTGAAAAAAATATGCCCAGTCAGGACTGGAGCGAAGTACATAACTCTGAAAGCAACTCCAAATGCATGGTAAGGTGTATATGACGAGCAATAGAAAAGTAATCAAGATGCACAGGAAATAAATATATGCTGGAGCACAAGAAGTAGCTGCAATGTAAACTGGAGAACAATACAAGTAGTGGAAAAGTAACTGCAGGTGAGAAACATGAATACTAGCTAAGTGCCTTGAGCACAAGTTCGTTATATGATCGGCTTAGGTTGCACATGAAGAACACTACGATAACTCCGTTATGCGTGAGTTGCATAACCGACATACACATGAATACTGTTTGGCTTTGATCATATAACCAACTCACTACTCCCCTCCCCCACTAATACCATTGGATCCAACCACAACACGCTACGTACATGATAATAGCTCGCGCACACGAAGGCGAGAGCACAAGAAGCACATGATAGCACATGATAATCAATACCCGAAGCACATGATGAAATACACGTGATAGAGTACCCGCTGAACACGGTAAGGGGGATAGCACCTCATGACGGGATCCACTAGTACCAGCTCGTGTAATAAAGTGTCAGAATCAAGTATTACAGTTCTAGAACAGGTGATATAAACGCTATCATGAAATGGAAACTATCAGAGGTAGGTACTCGCCTGATGTCCTGAGCAACTGATGAGGATCGAGGTCCGGACCGGTGTCGCAAGGACCTAATGCGAAAAGCAAGGATTAAACAGGGTTCTAAGCATTTAAACTGATATAAAATAATTAAAAACAGGCTTCTAGGGCTATTCTAGGTCGAACGGGTCAAACCGGTGAAAATCGGGTCAAAAAGTCAACCCGGGGTCCAAAAAGTCAACTCTAGGTCAAAACTAGGTCAAACGTTGACTTTTACGGTCAACGGAGACAATTATGGTCAAAGCTAGGTCAAACTAGGGTGCCCCTGAAATTCTAGGTCAAACCGAGCTCATTAAGCCACTAAACTCACAAACTCGCCTAATCGAGATACCGGGATACCCTCGGTATCCGATACCTCGCCCTAGGCCACGCACCCCGCCTAAACCCGCTAAAACCTATGCTAGCACGCGTAATTATATATATATAAACATATAAAAATCACTCCAAGCATTTCCTAGGCTAATGCTCAAATACCCCGCTCGAAACTCAATACCTTGAATATCTCAAGGTATCGAGATACCTCGGTATCTCAAGGTATTGAAATTTCGCCCTAAGGCCCTCTAACTAGCTGCCTAGCTATTAATTATATACCTAGTTATTAATCTAGGCTAGGTAATATAGATATCTACTATATTTATATATATCTAAGTATGTATATACCTATGTATATAGATATCCACACACATTTACCCGATACCCATTACCTTACCTAATCATAACATATATATATATATATATATATATCCTATCAAGATATCTATATATATATAACTAACTATAGATATATAGATATCTATCTCCTAGATAGATAAAACTACCTATCTACCTATCTAGTATCCATAGATATAGGTATCTATCTATCTAAGTATCTAATAACTATTCTTACCTATTTATCCAACTACCTATCTATAATACTAATATCTATATAGTCTATCTAGTTAACTATTAAACCAACTACCTCCCTGCGAATGTTGCTGCTGCTCTAGCGCTGCGTACTGCTACTGTTGCCCTTGCATATTGCTGCTGCCGCTGCTCCTACATGCTGATGCTGCTGCCCATGCTGCTGCTACTGCTGATTCTGCTGCTGCTGCACTTGCTACTGCTGCTGCTGCTGGTTCTGCTGCTGCTGCAGCTGCTGGTTCCCGCTGTGCTGCTGCTACTTGCTGTTTTCTCCCCCCTCCATCTCACACATACACACACACACACACCCATATATATACATATATATATCACTATCTATATATATATATACATACATATATATCTATATATATATATACATACATATATATCTATATATATATAACTAGATACATATATATATACACACACTTAACTACACATTCTAACACACACACACTAGCACACTCACACACTAAAACACACACACACATAAATATATATATACATAGCTACAAATATATATATAAACACACATATTAATATATATATATATCAATACACACACACTCTAAGATATATACACACACACACATATTAATATATATATACATATACACACGAGCACACTTACACATATACATATATATATACACATAGACATATACACACATAAGCACATAGATATAAATACACTCATATATATATCAATATATATACATAAACAAACATACATATATATATAAATATATATATATATACACATATCAAAACAAACACAACCACGCACACAACACTCAAACCACACGCCCTACTCACGCCCAACGACCCCGACACTCACCAATACCCTAAAATATATAAAATATAGCCCGAAAACTCTAGCACACACTCCCCGATACTAACCCAACGCGCGCACAAAGCCGAAACGAGGAAACCAAGTCGAAATGGCCATTCGGTCATTTCGATGAACACGTGGTGCGCGGCTCGGAAAACCTCCTGAAACGCACACCAAACGAACTCGGAATCGGCCCAAAATTTATCCACGCGCTCTACACGATGTCTAGATCCTAGAAAATGCGCTCACACGTCGATTCTAGGCCCGTGGCAGAAACGCACACAAACTTAGAATCGGCGACGACGAAAAGCCCCAATTTCGCCCGAAACGCCCGTTTTTCCGTGACGCGGCTTCCCGTGTCCAAACGGAGACACGCACTCACCCTCTAGACACCCGACAACGTCTACCTAGGTCCATCTAACCTAGGGCATCACCCAAAATTGGGCCAAATTCGGATTCCACCCGAATTCGACACAAAACCTAATGTCAAAGTCTCTAAACTCACCCAAACTAGTTCCAACTTCCTCCTACGGGTAGGGTTAGGGTCTAGGAGGGTTCTACAACACTAATTACACTACACAAAAATAATTAGGAAGGGGAAAGTTAGGTTTTACCTCTTGGGAGTTGGAATCCCAAGGCCAAAGTCTCAAATTCCCTCCAAATCAACTCCCTCAAGCTCCAAGCTTCCAAATCTATCTCCCACACTAGATCTAGGCTTCTCACACCTAGGTTAGAGAAAATGCAAGGTGAGGGTTAGCTTAAAGAAGAATGAATGGAAGAAAGAAAGAAGAAAAATGGAAGAAAACTCACTTGGAGAAGGAAGGAAGAAGAAAGGAGAAGTGGAGAAGAAGAAGGAATGAAGAAGAAGAAGTAAATGAAGTAGAATACAAAGGGGATGGGGGCTGCTGCTGGTTTTACACGGTTGGGGTAGGTAGGGGCCGGCCACATGTAGAAAAGGGGATTTACAACTTTCCAAATTCCCAAAACGCCCCTATTCACTCGGTTTTGGGTTCCGGGTCTCCAAATGCACTCAAACTAGTTCCAAATCTCACCAACTAACCTCCTAAAAATAAAATAATAATTCTAAGCCCCAAAATAATTCTCACAAGGGTGTGGGCTGGGTCGGACATGGGTCCACTAGGGTCGGACATGGGTCCAGGCTAGCCAAAACCCTAAAACAATCAAAATAAAAAAATAAGACAAGCACTAATTAAATATAAATATAAATAATTAAATACAATACACTATTTATCAAAATAAAAAAAAAATACCTTATTTTCTAGAATTGGGTAGTGACAAGTCTACCCTCCTTAAAATAATTTCGTCCTCGAAATTAAAAGACGAAACTAGGACAGGAATGCAAAGAAGAACCATACCTCAGGGCTCGAAGAGATAGGGGTATCGCTCGCGCATTTCATCCTCCCTCTTCCAGGTCGACTCCCCTGGAGAGTGATGCCTCCACGTGACGCGAACCAAGGGAATAGTCTGGTTCCTCAACACCTTCTCCCGCCGATCCAGAATCTCCACCGGCTGCTCTGGATAGCTAAGAGTAGGACCCACTGCGATCTCCGAGTGATCCAATACGTGACTGGGATCCGCCACGTACCGTCTCAACTGTGACACGTGGAACACATCATGAACTCCCTCCAGCGTAGGCGGCAACTCAAGCCTATACGCCACGGCGCCGACCCTCTCAAGAACACGGAAGGGTCCGACGAAACGTGGGCTAAGCTTCCCGCCTCCACCGAAGCGAATAGTGCCCCGCGTCGGAGAAATCCTCAGGAACACCAGATCTCCAACCTAGCACAAACAAGGTCTCTGCACTTAGTCTAAAACAAGCAATCACAAACAAACACAAGAACAAAATCTAGGTTCTAAGCTATACCTCGAACTCCAAAGGTCTCCGGTGGCTATCGGCCCAATGCCGCTGCCTGTCCTGCGCCACCCGAAGTCTATCTCTAATGAGCTTGACCTTCTCCGCTGCATCAACCACCATCTCCGGGCCAAGCAAAGCTCTCTCACCTACATCATCCCATGACAACGGAGTGCGACACCTCCGTCCATACAACGCCTCAAAATGTGACATCTCGATACTGGCTTGGTAGCTGTTGTTGTAAGCAAACTCTACCAAGTGCAAGTGATCCTCCCAAGAGCCTCTGAAATCCAAAACACAAGTGCGAAGTATGTCCTCAAGTGTCTGAATGGTCCTCTCTGACTGACCATCTGTCTGTGGGTGATACGCACTACTAAACTTGAGCTGGGTGCCCAAGCTAGCCTGCAGACTCCTCCAGAAATGCGAAGTGAAGCGACTGTCCCGATCTGATACTATGCTCACTGGAACTCCATGCAGTCTGACTATCTGGCGCACATACATCTCTGCGAGTCTCTCTGTAGACGTACCCACTTTGAATGGTAGGAAGTGGGCCAATTTGGTCAACCTGTCCACGATGACCCAAATCGCATCCTTCCCGCCTGGAGAACGGGGAAGTCCAGAAACAAAATCCATGGTCACATGCTCCCATTTCCACTCTGGAATGGGTAACGGCTGGAGTAATCCTCCTGGCCTCTGCCTCTCCGCCTTCACCTGCTGGCACACTAAGCATCGGGATACGAAGCGTGCTACCTCCCGCTTCATCCCGTACCACCATACATGCTGTCTCAGATCTCTATACATCTTGTTGGCACCTGGATGCATAGAGTACTGGGATCGATGCGCCTCCTGGAGAACCTCCTCGCGCAACGACCCACTCGGCACACACAACCTGGTACCGTGCCGCAAGGAACCATCATCAGCAATGGTGAAGTCGTCTGCTAAACCCATCTGAACCTGCTCCCTGATGCTCCTCAGGGACTCATCCTTAAACTGTGTAGCCCTGATCCGGTCTACCAACTCTGACTGAATCTGCAGTCCCCATATCTGCATCTCAACTCCAGGCACTATCACCTCAATGCCCAAGCTCTCTAGATCTGCCAGAAGATAACGATCTGTAGTCAGGCACATAGCTACCGGATACCTGCTCAATGCATCCGCAACTACGTTCGCCTTCCCTGGATGATACTGCAATGATATATCGAAGTCTTTCATCAACTCCAACCATCTCCTCTGCCTCATGTTCAGCTCTTTTTGGGTAAACACATACTTCAAGCTCTTGTGGTCTGTGAAGATCTCCACACGCTCTCCGTATAAATAGTGTTTCCACAACTTAAGAGCAAAGATGACCGCTGCCAACTCCAAATCGTGGGTAGGGTAATTCTTCTCATGAGGACGTAATTGCCTGGAAGCATAGGCAATCACCCTCCCATTCTGCTGCAACACACAACCCAGTCCCTTCCCCGATGCATCACTATAGATAGTGAATCCTCCAGAACCTGATGGCAACGTCAACACTGGAGCTATCGTCAACCTCCTCTTCAGCTCATCAAAGGCGATCTGGCACTCCTCTGACCAAACAAACTCCACGTCCTTCCGGGTCAGCCTGGACAACGGCTCTGCAATCCGGGAAAAATCCTGAACAAATCTCCTGTAGTAGCCTGCCAGTCCCAAGAAACTTCTGACCTCGGCTACTGAACTCGGAGCACTCCATGCCTCAACTGCCACGATCTTTCTCGGATCCACCGAGATACCCTCTCCAGTCACCACATGACCAAGGAATTCAACCTTGTCAAGGAAGAACTCACACTTCGAGAGCTTTCCATAAAGCTCCTCCTTCCTGAGAGTCTCCAGCACTATCCTCAGATGCTCCTCGTGCTCCTCTGGGGTCTTCGAATACACCAAGATGTCATCTATAAACACCACCACAAACCTGTCCAGATGCTGATGGAACACCTTGTTCATCAGATTCATGAACACTGCCGGGGCATTAGTCAACCCAAACGGCATCACCAAGAACTCATACTGTCCATATCTGGTCCGAAAAGCTGTCTTCGGAATATCCTCCTTCCTGACTTTCACCTGGTGGTAGCCTGTCCTCAGATCAATCCTGGAAAACACCCTCGCTCCGCTCAACTGGTCAAATAGATCATCAATACGCGGCAGCGGATACTTGTTCTTGATTGTGAGGCTGTTCAGAGCCCTGTAGTCGATACACATCCGTATCGACCCATCCTTCTTCGGCACAAAAAGTACCGGAGCACCCCACGGAGAAGAACTAGATCTGATAAATCCCTTGTCCTGTAGCTCATCCACCTGCTTCTTCAACTCTATCAGCTCACTGTTGCTGACTCTATAGACGTGCTGGGATATCGGCTCCGCGCCTGGCACCAAGTCTATAGAGAACTCCACGTCTCTGTCCGGAGGTAACCCTGGCAACTCCTCCGGAAAGACATCCATATACTCCTCTATCAGTGGATGTAGCGACCTCGGCTCTACCACCAGGGCTCCGCAGAAGACTCCCTCGGTCTGCTCCGCTGCTCCTCTGGCAAACTGAAACTCTGGCTCACCCGGCGGACTAAACAAAACTCTGCCTCCACGACAATCTATACTAGCACAATGCGTACTCAACCAATCCATCCCGAGTACAATATCGTAGCTCGGAAGTGGCATTACGAGTAGACACACACTCAACTCCCGGCCTCCCAAGGTAACTCTCCGGTCTCTGCAGACATCACGGACTAGGATGATACCACCCCCGGTCGTGATCTTGCAGAGTCTAGCTAAAGGTTCAGCAACAAGATGGTGTCTAACAGCAAAAGATACAGACACAAAGCTATGGGAAGCACCGGAATCAAATAAAGCAAGTGCTGGAATGGAATCAAGGAGAACAGAACCTGAGATAACATCACCAACTGGCTCGGCCTCGTCCACTGTCAGGACAAAAGCTCGCCCCTGCTGTCCTCCTCGGTGCTGCTGCTGGTGCTGGGCGAACCTCTGCTGCTGAGTCTGCAAAGGCTGACCTCTCTGCTGCGCTACAGGTGCTCTGGCTGGTGCCCTCTGAGCGGCTCCTCCGCCCTGAGCTGTACGGGAAAGCGCTGAAGGACAATCCTTCAGCTGGTGGTCTGCGGCGCCACACAATAAACATCTGCCCAGCCTCTTTCTGCATATGTCCCATCCGTGCCCTGGCTTCCTACAGAAAGGGCAAACGATGGGCTGCCTCTGGCCCTGCTGCTGACCCTGCCTCTGCTGCTGGGGCGCCTGCCGGAAGGGCGCCCGACCCTGACCCTGGTGCTGCTGGGTCTGCTGGAATGGCCTCTTGGCCGGGCCTGCACTGCTGCCTGCTCCGGAAGTGTCTCTGCCCCTCTTCGTCTTCAGCTCCAAATCATCCTCAGCCCTCTGAGCATCGCTGACAATCTGCTCGAAGGTCGCCTCGCGGTCGCTCCTAGTCAAGGACTTGACCGCCATGACCAAGCCCTTGCGAAACTTCCGCGCCTTCGCTGCCTCTGACAACCCCTCAACAAATCTGCCCAGACGGCAGAACTCCGCTGCATACTCATCCACTAGCATACTCCCCTGGACGAGCGCCTCGAACTGACTCTCTAAGGCACTGAGAGCCACGTCCGGGAAGAACTTCTCCTTGAAAAGCTTCTTGAAAGCCTCCCAAGTCAATCCCGGAGCTGCTATCCGCGTATCCGTGCGGAACCAAGTGAGGGCAAGGTCGAACATCTGGCTGCCCGCTGCCTCTATCTGCATGCTGGCTGGGATCATCGCCAGCCTGAAAATGCCCTCTATATGCTCGATCCAGTCGTCGGTGTACAGGATCCCCTCTGTGCCGCGGAACTCCTTAGGCCGCATCCTCTGAAAATCGATGATAGTACCCGGCCTAGGATACTGAGCCTGCTCTGGCTGTGGCTGGATCTGAGCCACCCTGTCGACAGCTGTCAAAGCCACCTGATGAGCATTCTCAATGCCCATCCTCATAATATCTGCCTGGCGGTACTGCTCATCCATCATCTCTCGGAAGAATGTGAACAACTGCGTAGCATCTACTGGCGCAGGCGGTGGTGGAGGAGGTACCACCGGGACAACTGGGGTGGCTCTCGGATCAATGGGAGTAAGGGGATCTCCGAGAGAAACTGAAGCTCCCTCAACCGCAGGAGTGGCGAGTGGAGCGGTAGCGGCTGCCGGAAGTCGAACAGGTCGAGAGGTGGCAGACCTCTCGGTGGCAGCTGCTGGGGCGGTACGCTGAGATCTGGTCTTCGGAGGCATCCTGAACACAGATCAAAAGAAGTCAATATAGTGCAAGAAACGATAACATCAATGAAGGACAGTAATATTGCAAAAGAAAACAATTTCAGGAAAATTAAGATAGCAAGAAAAATCAGGAGGGGTCCTAGTTGTGATTGAGCACACTCTCTCTCAGCCTATCTCCTATATCCTACTGCAGGTAACCTAAGAAGCAGACCTGCATGGGCCACCACCAAAAACGTGTCACGACCCGCACCCGAAAATCGGGCATGAGCCGTGGGTACGTCCAGCCTACGCCGCAGAATCGGCGGTAGAACGCTGTAAAGGTCCGTTCTAGGTCAACCAACTATCTAGATAACTCACAGAAAAATCCGGCATGACCTCTCCAAAAGGAGGGCAAAACCACGCAATATATATATGTGAATAAAATCCTCTCCAACAGGAGGGCAACCACGCAATATATATATATGACAATAATCTCAATCACAAAACTAGAGGAAGAATATAAGCACGATATGATATAAACAAGAAACAGAACCAAGAGAGCAAGGCAATCCAAAATAATACAGTCCAGGTCTAAAAGCTACAACATCTCACAGAAGCACAAAAGAATAAGTACAGTCATCCAAAATACAAACCACTGAAAATAACCGAGGAAACCCACCTAGCTAACTAGGGTGCTATCGGCGTCTCCTCGGCGCACTCCTCCTCGGGGTCACAGCAGTCGTCAACACCAGGCCCGTAGAACGTAGGGCAATAGTCCTCAGGATCCTCTGGAAAAAATATGCCCAGTCAGGACTGGAGCGAAGTACATAACTCTGAAAGCAACTCCAAATGCATGGTAAGGTGTATATGACGAGCAATAGAAAAGTAATCAAGATGCACAGGAAATAAATATATGCTGGAGCACAAGAAGTAGCTGCAATGTAAACTGGAGAACAATACAAGTAGTGGAAAAGTAACTGCAGGTGAGAAACATGAATACTAGCTAAGTGCCTTGAGCACAAGTTCGTTATATGATCGGCTTAGGTTGCACATGAAGAACACTACGATAACTCCGTTATGCGTGAGTTGCATAACCGACATACACATGAATACTGTTTGGCTTTGATCATATAACCAACTCACTACTCCCCTCCCCCACTAATACCATTGGATCCAACCACAACACGCTACGTACATGATAATAGCTCGCGCACACGAAGGCGAGAGCACAAGAAGCACATGATAGCACATGATAATCAATATCCGAAGCACATGATGAAATACACGTGATAGAGTACCCGCTGAACACGGTAAGGGGGATAGCACCTCATGACGGGATCCACTAGTACCAGCTCGTGTAATAAAGTGTCAGAATCAAGTATTACAGTTCTAGAACAGGTGATATAAACGCTATCATGAAATGGAAACTATCAGAGGTAGGTACTCGCCTGATGTCCTGAGCAACTGATGAGGATCGAGGTCCGGACCGGTGTCGCAAGGACCTAATGCGAAAAGCAAGGATTAAACAGGGTTCTAAGCATTTAAACTGATATAAAATAATTAAAAACAGGCTTCTAGGGCTATTCTAGGTCGAACGGGTCAAACCGGTGAAAATCGGGTCAAAAAGTCAACCCGGGGTCCAAAAAGTCAACTCTAGGTCAAAACTAGGTCAAACGTTGACTTTTACGGTCAACGGAGACAATTATGGTCAAAGTTAGGTCAAACTAGGGTGCCCCTGAAATTCTAGGTCAAACCGAGCTCATTAAGCCACTAAACTCACAAACTCGCCTAATCGAGATACCGGGATACCCTCGGTATCCGATACCTCGCCCTAGGCCACGCACCCCGCCTAAACCCGCTAAAACCTATGCTAGCACGCGTAATTATATATATATAAACATATAAAAATCACTCCAAGCATTTCCTAGGCTAATGCTCAAATACCCCGCTCGAAACTCAATACCTTGAATATCTCAAGGTATCGAGATACCTCGGTATCTCAAGGTATTGAAGTTTCGCCCTAAGGCCCTCTAACTAGCTGCCTAGCTATTAATTATATACCTAGTTATTAATCTAGGCTAGGTAATATAGATATCTACTATATTTATATATATCTAAGTATGTATATACCTATGTATATAGATATCCACACACATTTACCCGATACCCATTACCTTACCTAATCATAACATATATATATATATATATATCCTATCAAGATATCTATATATATATAACTAACTATAGATATATAGATATCTATCTCCTAGATAGATAAAACTACCTATCTACCTATCTAGTATCCATAGATATAGGTATCTATCTATCTAAGTATCTAATAACTATTCTTACCTATTTATCCAACTACCTATCTATAATACTAATATCTATATAGTCTATCTAGTTAACTATTAAACCAACTACCTCCCTGCGAATGTTGCTGCTGCTCTAGCGCTGCGTACTGCTACTGTTGCCCTTGCATATTGCTGCTGCCGCTGCTCCTACATGCTGATGCTGCTGCCCATGCTGCTGCTACTGCTGATTCTGCTGCTGCTGCACTTGCTACTGCTGCTGCTGCTGGTTCTGCTGCTGCTGCAGCTGCTGGTTCCCGCTGCGCTGCTGCTACTTGCTGTTTTCTCCCCCCTCCATCTCACACATACACACACACACACACCCATATATATACATATATATATCACTATCTATATATATATATACATACATATATATCTATATATATATATACATACATATATATCTATATATATATAACTAGATACATATATATATACACACACTTAACTACACATTCTAACACACACACACTAGCACACTCACACACTAAAACACACACACACATAAATATATATATACATAGCTACAAATATATATATAAACACACATATTAATATATATATATATCAATACACACACACTCTAAGATATATACACACACACACATATTAATATATATATACATATACACACGAGCACTTACACATATACATATATATATACACATAGACATATACACACATAAGCACATAGATATAAATACACTCATATATATATAAATATATATACATAAACAAACATACATATATATATAAATATATATATATATACACATATCAAAACAAACACAACCACGCACACAACACTCAAACCACACGTCCTACTCACGCCCAACGACCCCGACACTCACCAATACCCTAAAATATATAAAATATAGCCCGAAAACTCTAGCACACACTCCCCGATACTAACCCAACGCGCGCACAAAGCCGAAACGAGGAAACCAAGTCGAAATGGCCATTCGGTCATTTCGACGAACACGTGGTGCGCGGCTCGGAAAACCTCCTGAAACGCACACCAAACGAACTCGGAATCGGCCCAAAATTTACCCACGCGCTCTACACGATGTCTAGATCCTAGAAAATGTGCTCCCACGTCGATTCTAGGCCCGTGGCGGAAACGCACACAAACTTAGAATCGGCGACGACGAAAAGCCCCAATTTCGCCCGAAACGCCCGTTTCTCCGCGACGCGGCTTCCCGTGTCCAAACGGAGACACGCACTCACCCTATAGACACCCGACAACGTCTACCTAGGTCCATCTAACCTAGGGCATCACCCAAAATTGGGCCAAATTCGGATTCCACCCGAATTCGACACAAAACCTAATGTCAAAGTCTCTAAACTCACCCAAACTAGTTCCAACTTCCTCCTACGGGTAGGGTTAGGGTCTAGGAGGGTTCTACAACACTAATTACACTACACAAAAATAATTAGGAAGGGGAAAGTTAGGTTTTACCTCTTGGGAGTTGGAATCCCAAGGCCAAAGTCTCAAATTCCCTCCAAATCAACTCCCTCAAGCTCCAAGCTTCCAAATCTATCTCCCACACTAGATCTAGGCTTCTCACACCTAGGTTAGAGAAAATGCAAGGTGAGGGTTAGCTTAAAGAAGAATGAATGGAAGAAAGAAAGAAGAAAAATGGAAGAAAACTCACTTGGAGAAGGAAGGAAGAAGAAAGGAGAAGTGGAGAAGAAGAAGGAATGAAGAAGAAGAAGTAAATGAAGTAGAATACAAAGGGGATGGGGGCTGCTACTGGTTTTACACGGTTGGGGTAGGTAGGGGCCGGCCACATGTAGAAAAGGGGATTTACAACTTTCCAAATTCCCAAAACGTCCCTATTCACTCGGTTTTGGGTTCCGGGTCTCCAAATGCACTCAAACTAGTTCCAAATCTCACCAACTAACCTCCTAAAAATAAAATAATAATTCTAAGCCCCAAAATAATTCTCACAAGGGTGTGGGCTGGGTCGGACATGGGTCCACTAGGGTCGGACATGGGTCCAGGCTAGCCAAAACCCTAAAACAATCAAAATAAAAAAATAAGACAAGCACTAATTAAATATAAATATAAATAATTAAATACAATACACTATTTATCAAAATAAAAAAAAAATACCTTATTTTCTAGAATTGGGTAGTGACAGTTCCACTTACCAATGATGATGCGATAAAGACCAGAGACTTAGTCTGCTAAGAGGAGGCAGTCCATGAAGAGATTGACCCCATAACAACACTTGGATGTTGATTAATATGCCTGAAGGAGCTAAACCTATCAGATGCTTATATATCTTCAATAGAAGTAAATAGAAGCAGCCAGAACATTTGAGTTTAAGACTAGGCTTGTAGCCTAGGGGTTTTCTCAGATACAGGGGGATTGAGTTCTTTGGCACCTCGTTGAATGTGTCATATATCAGGATAATGATTGACGTAGCTGCTATTCATAAGCTGATTGTTAATCAGATGAAGAAAAAGATAGCAAGTCTTGGAGGAAGACAGAAATAAGAGATTCACGGATAACTGCCAAAATTATTGTCATTCTGGTTTGAAGACAGTCTAGGGGTTGGTGATATCTCAATATGGCCTGAAGAAAATTCTAGGATGTGGCAGCAAAAGTTTGACAAGTCATCTAGTTAAAGTTGTCGCAGGATCAGCGAGACAGACAAAAGTGTGTATACAAAATTCGCTGACAATAAATGAGTCATCTTTTGTATCTATATGGACGACTTGCTAATCCCAGCTGCGAATATTAAAATGTTACTATAACAAAGAAGTCTTTTTGTCCAGACTCAGGACATGGGATTGCGGATGTCATCCTAAGGATATAAGATCCGGATGTCAGGTAGGCTTGCTCAATCACAAGATCTCTGCATGAAAAGATTGCTCACACGCTTTGGGTATCAATGTCGATACTCCTCAGGTATAACATGAAGATAAAGAAGCCTAATCCAAGGGAAAGCATCAGAAATTTGGTGTACTCGAGCATCATCAGGTGCATGATTCAAGCTGCAAATACTACTAGGCTTAATATAGCTCTCGCTGTAGGGATGTTGAGTCAGTTGACAAATATTATGTGTGTTGTTGAACACTGAAACCTGTGAAGAGAGTCGTCAGAATTCTCAAGTGGACTCAGTGATATATCATGCACTAAAATAACTATCCAGATATAATGGAAGGCTTCAGTAATGCCAATTGGTGCTCAAGAAAGAAGAGTGAAAGATCCACATGAGGACATGACTTCTCCAGGAGTGGTGTTGTTATATCGTGTAAGTCGAAGAAGCAGCCTTTACTCTCAGAGTTTATACACTATCGGCTGCAGCATATAAAGCAAAATGGCTCTGGAAGCTCTCAGATGATCTTCCTATGGTTAGTACATAGATTCGGGTAATACCGACGTACTGTGAAAAACCAAGAAGCTACAGCAGTGGCATCTATTCATCTTTTCAAGGATTTGAAGAGAACTATGTGGATAAAATACAGGATACTGAATGAACGCAGCCAGCCTAGATCATTACAATGGTTAATGTTCCAAGCCAGGTAATTCTGGCGGATTCGTTCATTATAGGTCTCAGGGGCCAGTACAGAACACTGAATAAGCGCAGCTAGAGTGGATTATTACAGTGGCTAAAAGATCGGAGTCAGGTAAATCTGGCAGATCCGTTCATAATAGGCCTCAAGCGCCAACTGATCGTAAGAACTATAAAGGAGTGTAGTACTCCATGCTACCATGGGGTAACACCACCATGAGGTACCTCGACTGGGTAAAGCCTCGGCTTCGGGCTATGTCACAACGGTTGTAGCACCGCATATAGTCAGCGTCAAATACTATGAAGGGACGTAGTTCTCCATGTTACTGTGGGGTAACACCACCATGAGGTACCTTGACAGGGTAAAGCCTCGGCTGTGAGCCATATCACAACGGTAGAAACACAGCATGTAGTCAATGATATAGCAGATATAGGCTAGGAGGAACTCTGATATTGCGTCTCTGCAATCCTTTCATTTAGTTTTATGCTATTGGTTCAAAGTAAAATCTATCAGGCATCTAGCTATTGGTTCAAGGGAGGACCATTGACCAGGATAATATCAGGTACAGTGGGTAATCCTCAGGGACATTGTGGGATACGTACCCAAAACCACTGTGGTCTACTATTTATTCTTGATCAGAACATTTCTTGTGGGAGTATGGCCTTGATGCCTTAATGAGTTCTCGGGCATAGTAAATGTACGACGTGCGTTACAGAAAGCATGAGTAGTTTCAGCACTACAAGGGACTATAATCCCATGCTACAGTGGTGTCACCACCCCATTTCCAAAGTCGGGCATTTTTTTTTTTTTATTTAGTTAATTGTGCATTATTTTTTATTAATTATATTTATATTTAATTAATGATTGTATTATATTTTTATTGTTTGTTTTAGGATTTTGGCTAGCCTGGACCCATGTCAGACCCTAGTGGACCCATGTCCGACCTAGCCCACACCCCTGTGAGACTTATTTTTGGGTTTTGAATATTTATTTTATTTTTAGTGGGTTAGTTGGAGAGATTTGGAACTAGTTTGGTTGAGTTTAGAGACTTTAACATTAGGTTTTGTGTCAATTTCGGGTGAAATCCGAATTTGGCCCAATTTTGGGTGATGTCCTAGGTTAGACGGACCTAGGTAGACGTTGTCGGGTGTCTAGAGGGTGAGTGCGTGTCTCCGTTCGGACACGGAAAGCCGTATAGCGGAGAAACGGGCGTTTCGGGCGAATTTGGGGCTTTTCGTCGTCGTCGATTCTAAATGCGTGTGCATTTCCGCCACGGACCTAGAATCGACGCGGGAGCACATTTTCTAGGATCTAGGCATCTTTTAGAGCGTGTGGGTAAATTTTGGACCGATTCCGAGTTCGTTTGGTGTGCGTTTCAGGAGGTTTTCCGAACCGCGCACCACGTGTTCGTCAAAATGACCGAACGGCCATTTCGGCGTAGTTTTCTAGTTTCGGGCTTGTGCGCGCGTTGGGTTAGCATCGGGTAGTGTGTGCTAGAATTTTCGAGTTATATTTTATATATTTATAGGTGTTTGTGCGTATCGGGGTCGTTGGGCGCGCGTTGGTGAGCGTTGTGAGCGTTGTGCGTTGTGGCGTGTTGTGTTTATATATATATGTATATATATTTGTGTGTGCTTCTATATATATATTTTCTATTTATATGTGTGTTTTTATGTGTTTGTGAGTGTGTTAGTGGGTGCTTGTGTGAGTGTGTTAGTGAGTGCTTGTGTGAGTGTGTTGGTGTTAGAGTGTGTAGGTGAGTGTGTGTGAGTGTGAGTGAGTGTTTAGATATAGATATATATGTATATGAGTTTGAGTTTGTGTGTATATATGTATATATATTTATATATATGTAGGAGTGTTTGTGTGTGTGGTTGTGTGTTTGTGAGAGTGTGTGCTAGTGTGTGCGAGAGTGTGTGTGTGAGGGTGTGTGAGTGTGAGAGTGTGTGAGGATATATATATGTATGTGTGTGAGAGTGTATATGTATAGATGTATATAGATATATGTGTGTTTATATATATATAGATATGTGTGTGTGTGTGTATTTATATGTATCAGTGTGTGTGTGTGTGTTTATATGTGTTAATATGTGTGTATATATATATATGTTAGTAGATAAGTTACTAGAATAGATAGATAGATAGTATTATAGATAGATCTATCTATGGATAGATAACTAGATAGTTAGATAGTTAACTAAGATAAATAGATAGATAGATAGATAGATAGATAGATAGATAGATAGATAGATAGATAGATAGATAGATAGATAGGTGAATAGCTAGCTAGATTAGAATAAATAAGATAGATAGATAGATTATAGTTAGCTATTAGTTAGTATTATAGATAGATAGCTAAGTAGATAGTTACTAGAATAGATAATTAGATATATAGATAAGTAGATGCATAGGTAGATACCTATATCTATGGATAGATAAATAGGTAGATAAGATAAATAGATAGTTAGAGGGCTAGATTAATAGATAGATAGCTAGGTATTTAGATAGATGGATACTAGATAGGTAGATAGCTAGATACTTAGATATACCTATCTAGGATATAGATATCTATATGCCTATAAGTTATATATATATGTGTATAGGTAAGATAAAGGGTATTTGTGTATATGTGTGTGGATATATATATATATATATATAGGTATATACATACTTAGATATATATAAATATGGTAGATATCTATACTACCTAGCCTAGATTAATAATTAGGTGCATAATTAGTAGCTAGATAGCTAGTTAGAGGGGTTTTAGAGCGAAACCTCAATACCTTGAGATACCGAGGTATTTCAATACCTTAAGATAACCAAGGTATTGGGTTTCGAGCGGGGTTTTTGAGCAATAGCCTAGTAATAATATTGGAGTGATTTTTATATGCTTATGTGTATATATTTACGCGTGCTAGCATAGGTTTTAGAGGGTATAGGCGGGGTATATGGCCTAGGTTGAGGTATCGGATACCGAGGGTATCCCGGTATCTCAAGGAGGCGAGTTTGTGAGTTTTCTAGCTTAATGACCTCGGTTTGACCTAGAATTTCAGGAGCACCCTAGTTTGAGCCAGACTTGACCGTAGTTGACTCGGTTGACCGCCAAAGTCAACTTTTGACCTAGTTTTGACCTAGAGTTGACTTTTTGGACCCAGAGTTGACTTTTTGACCCATATTTTACCGGTTTGACCCGTTTGACCTAGAACGACCCTAGAAACCTATTTTTAGTTATTTTATATCTGTTTAACTCATTAGAACCCTGTTTAACCTTGCTTTTCGCATTAGGTCCTTGCGATACCGGTTCGGATCGCCAGTTGCTCAGGACGTCAGGCGAGTACATTCTCTGATAGTTTTCATTATCTGATGATTATTATGATTCAGCTTCTAGTATAGTATCATCTGATTATTCTGGCACAACACGAGACACTGACTGGTATTTCTGGATTTATTTACTTACGACACGTACATTTCATGTTTCTGGCCTCTATTCTGGAATCACTACAGGCATCACCTACAGGCATCATTCATGTTCAGGCTGGACTCATCTTGATTTGCGTGTCGGGTCTTGGATCCACTTGTATTAGTCGGGGCGGAGAAATACTCGAGTAGACATGTAAACATTCCTATCTGGCATCATCAGGAATCACTCCCTCTGGTCTAATCTGGAATGATAGCAGCCGCGCACCCAGTGCGCGGTGAGCCGTACTTACCCCTAGCCGTTTACATGTCGAAACAAGTATTTCAAAGACACCGAGTTCATTCTTTATAGTCTGGACTCTCTTGCATTTCTTGCTGGTCTCACTTACATGTTTCTGGACTTGACTCACTGCATGTTTTTTATGCTGGACTCACTACACGTTCATGTGCACAGACTTACTCTTAGTGTAGATTTCTTGTATCTTGCAGTTATTACTATTTTGCTCTGATATCCATGCATCTTTACCTTATGCACCAGTGACATATGTATATTTCTTGTTCCATACTTTATTTCATTCTTCTTGCTACTTGCTATAACTGTTTTATAGTTTTTATCATTTAAATGGAACTGCTGTTAGAGATGTACTTGCTCCAGTCCTGACTGGACATATTTTTCAGAGTATCCGGAGGAGTGGTGTCCGATGTTTTATGGACCTGAGCCTGTCGATGGTGCAGACAGGGACCCTCTAGTTTAGGAGTGATTTCCGGGTTGGTAGCCGGGATCACTAGGACCTTGTTGTTGTTTTATTAGCTTTAGCACCGGATTTGTCTCCGGTTTTGGATTGAGACCTTGTATTGTATATTATTTTGGATGATTTGGATGATGTATTATTATTATGGATGTTGTAGTTGTTGTAGTAGTTGTTGTTGGTTAGACTTTATAGCTGTTAGCCTTCTTTGTTATCTTATCGTGCTTAGATTCGTGATTGAGTACTTGAGATTATCATTTGATATTGCTCCTCCGTTTGGAGTTGAGATCTTGACAGGTTTATATATTGTTTGTGTGGTTGCCCTCCTTTTGGAGAGGTCATGGCCGATTTTTGTGTGAGATTATTATTTAGTTAGTTGACCTAGACAGCGTTCTACCGCCGATGCTGCGGCGTAGGCTGGACGTACCCACGACTCATGCCCGATTTTTCGGGTGCGGGTCGTGACAAGTGGCGTGACACCATACGAGGGAGTAAACCTCGACTTTGGGTCATGTCACAGCGGTGGTAGCACCGCACATAGGCAGGTAGCCTAATGTTGAAAGAAGATAGAGAGTGGTAGTACAGCACTACAGACGCATGTGACCTCATGCTACAATGGGTGACACCACATGAGGGAGTGAACCTCGGCTTCGAGCCATGTCACAGTGGCGTAGCACCGCACGGAAGCCCAAGGCTTCATGTTGAGATATAGTACAACACTAGTAAGAGACTGGTGACCTCATGCTACAGTGGGTGACACCACATGAGGAAGTGAATATCAGCTTCGAGCCATATCACAGCGACGTAGCACCACACAGGAGCACAAGACTCCATGTTGTGTGTGGTAACGACACTACTAAGAGGCATGTGTCCTCATGCTAGTGGTATAACATAACAAGAGGGGGATCCTCGGCCTTGAGAGGTCATGTCATTATGGCGTAGCACTGCGCAAGGTTTCATGCCGGATAATAAACTCTCTATAGTGGAAGAACTCACCTAAGTGTATGGATAGAGATGTAGGCCATCTCTTGAGGGAAAGCTTGTAGACGCTCAAAAAAAATACACTAAGATCAGGTCAGCACAGGACCTTCAATGTAAGACCCTGTTCTGTTCAAGCGGACTGCCGATTCAAACGGCAAAAGTGCAATATCCCGACTCGTTTTGCTCAGGCGAGAACACTCGTTTGAGGCAAAGGATATCCAGACTTGTCCCTACAGGAATTCGGCTTAGGCTTTCATAGGCTCGCTTGACGTATCGTTCAACCGAGGCGAATCATCGCTAAGGTGGGTGGCTACGGTGAACTTGTCTTTACTTAGCCAGCACACATAAAATCTGGAATGCTACATGCTAGTCGCTAGGTGAATCACCCATGCATGCTAATAAGAATACAACGCACCTAGCTAAGGGAATAATCCCAACTTGTATTGCTTGTGCTAGAACATGGAAATAAAATATTGCTTATATTCAGACTCTCGCATGCTACCCTAGACCATGTCGCTCGGTAAGTCCCTATGCGGTTTCACCTCTCGGCTTACCTTCGGGCCCGAGCTAACATGAATGTTTGTGTTTATACAAATGCATGCTTGTCTGCTTGTATGTTGCATTGTCTTCATCCAAACCCCGGGAGACTACTAAGTAGTCGTCCCACGCAAGAATGAACCTGCAAGTATCCGGGACCGTTAGGTCACCAAGGCAATCCCCGTCCCAGGGGAAATGCATCAAGGCAAGTCATTCACTTAACAGAGAATCAAGATTCAAGCACCTCGTGTACTCGTGTATTCGTGCTCTCGTGTATCTCGTGAAATTGGAAAGACCCTGACCTGCATGTCGCGGACAACTCAAAAATGAGGTACAGTTCCACGGACGGTCACCGGGGCACTGGGGCCGATCCGATCTGGATGGAACTTCACGTATGGTCCACTCGTGTGAAGGCTAAGATGGTTTGCAGCGCATCGTATACTTTCGTTGCATTCCACTTGGCCTTGGACCACATCATGTGCAATCCATCGTGTGTCGGGCGAGATGGTTCATAGCGCCTCTTGTACTTTCGTTGCGTTCCATTCTCGTCTGAGGATTGGTCCGTTATGGCTATGCCAGTGACTCATGTTCATATAGATAAGTCATCCTCGCTTAGCGGCTATCCGCGTGCGAGTCATTGCATCGCATCAAAGAACAACTGAACACCTGAACGGTCTGGATATAACGAATCTCGTGTTGCATATGCTATTGCCTTGATTTTTATTATAAATGACCCTGAATGTTTATGCCTGCCCGTGCTTGAATTAATAATGTCTGCCTTGGACAGGGAAGGACAAATGGTAAGTTGGTAAGTCTCGCCATGTTTTCTCTCATGTCGTACGGCGCACTGCCACACGAGTTAGGCTATTCAATGTTTGCATGAAACTGATCCTAAGGCAACTAGAAAGACAACTTAATAGTTGGTGCACGGAACCTATATCATGTGTTTGGATTTATCGAGCGGGCGAGTAGCTTCCCCACCAGTGCATTCAATGTACTGATAATCCACCGGATTGTATGCAGAATACGGTAGAACCTCGTTCGGTGCGGATGCCCCCTTCTTGCGTGCTAAAGCCAGGAGTTCCCTCTGAAGCCTTGGAGCGTTGCGTCCGAAACAGAAGCACATATACAAGACATAATGTTGGAACATCGCATGTACAATCATTCCATAATTGTAGCCATTTGGCACACTTTTATTGTTTCAGAGAGAGAGGCTTGAGCGACTTGTAATCTCGGCCATACGCCGCCGGTAACACTTGTTTATATCAATAAAGAGTTGCTTTGCTTCAACTTGTGTTATTCAATGCTTCCGCTATTTTGTTGACTCAATGAACTTGTTACCGATCGCCTATGCGTTCATGACTCCGCTGCACTCGGACAATCTGTGCGACTCTGTGGCTTAGAACTCTTACCGCCAGCCAATGAACCACGGTCTTGCACGGACGTGGCTCACGCTCGTGCGGCATCACGTCCGGATGGGTCAACGCGATCGTTCCGCGGGAGCGCTGGCACGGTGATTCTCGCCTAGCGAAAACGGCCAATTTAGCCTGCGGGAGATCGGGACATGACATTTAACATGCGACCGGATGGCACAACTGAGGTCATTATGTGAGTGGGAAGAATAGCAGCTATGGTGCAGAATTCAAAGCCTAGTCCATTCTTGTATCGTACTGTTGTTTGATCCATGCAGAAAGATTCAAGTCGTCGGCGACATATATCCTAATGCATTATGGCAGTCACTATGAGGAATGCTCGACCATATATTGTGATATATATGGGAGATTGTTGGTATTTTTTACTTAGATTTGGGAGTTTTAGTCTCACATTGGAAAACCACCAATATGTATATCTCAATATATAGCTATGCTTAGTATTGGTATATGCATATGGGGTGGTGGCCCATGTGGGTTGACTTTCCAAGAGGGATTAAGTGTGAACTCCATTATGACAATCTTTATTTTGTCACCACCTCTGAAAAGTTTCCCAACCCCGAAGGGGCTTAGCAACTCGGACTCGGACTCGGACTCGGGGTCGGGGTCGGGCTTAAGGGTGCAAAGTGACGCTTTATTGGCTTACTTTGCACTTTGCACTTAGCTCGTCAACAACGTCGCATGGCGCTCGTGCGCTCCTTTTATGCACGAGTTGCTAGCTCGGGCGCATGCTTCGTGGCGCATACGGCATGGCGTTATGCGTCCCAGCGCTATGCGGCCAAAGGCACTATGCGGCCAGGGGCTTTGTGACCAGGAGCTCTGCGGCCTGGGGCTTTGCGGCCTGGTTTGGATGAGCAAGTTACATATGGAGGGGATAGGGCCTGTTAAAGGCAGCGCATGATTTTATGTGCCTTCCGAAAAATGCAGCACAAGCGGCTGCTTTTGGTGTTTGGCGGCGTTGTCTGCCTCGTGCAGTACATCGTGACCGACGGCGGAGGGGGCGCATGCGGCGCGGGCTACGCCTGCGGCTATGAGGCCAGATTTTGGGGGATCTGGTCGGTCAGCACATATGCGGCCTGGAGTTTCCTCAGGCCGTATAGGTGTTGTTTTCCTCTATATATAGAGGACCTCTTCTTTCATTTGAAGAGAGATAAAACAGTTGGAAAAATCGAGAACACCAAATCATATGCGGCCCAGAGTGTCCCCTTCCACATGGTGTTTTCGAGTGTTTTCGAATGTGACATTGAGTGTTCCAGAAGTTCATTTGTGAACTTGTTGGTTCCTGGGGACAGATCGTCTGTACGACGAATCTTGCTTTGAGCAACGGTGGTTTTGTCCACCCCAGCAAGGAGCTTCTCTTCAGCTTTTCCTTTGCTACGTTCTATCTCATTGTAGCGTCTGCGAACGTATAAAGAGAATAACGTTTTACTCGTTGCTTGTTGTAATCTTCATTTTCTTCGAAGTCTGTTGTAATATGTTCTTAGTTCGTGCTTCGTTGAAATCGAGAATATCAAATGAGGAACTCTTGTGTGAATCTCTGATCTCGACGATAACTTGGGTTCTTGTAGAGGGCAGACCTTCGGGTCTCGCTAGTAGCTCCGCTATGGCCCGCGTTCTACCATCTTTGATCCGCCTCGGAACTAACAATATACATTTATTATTCAATTTCCATATCATTAGAATTTGCCTTGAGTAGGTAATCTGACCGATTTCACCATTAGCTATATAGTTTAGTTATGTGAATATTAATCTTGATCAGAATCTTTTTATTTAAAATCGATTAGGTTTGACCAGAAAACTAAGATCGATAATTAGGGTATCTCAATTCAATACTTGATCCTATGGGCCTATTAAATTCCCCCATTTTTGAAGACATGGAATAAGATGGTGTTTTTGGCCTTTGAGTACAGATGGTAAGTAGTGTTAAATCTTTTTATTTCTTCAATTATTAATTCTGGTTTTATTTGTCCTCTTGGTAGTTTTCTTTGGAGAATTTGCAATCCTAGGATAGCCAAATTGTTAATATGGTTAGTGCATAGGGATAAATTACATACATACAAGTGATATTTTGCTTAAGAAACATATTAGTTGCAATGAGATCTGTGTTTCTTTTGTAATTACTTTCATAAGTGTTTTGCATATCTTTATTGATAGTAGTTTTGCTTCTTATATTTGATCATTTTTTTAATGAAATTCTGGAATATTACCTCTTTTCATTGTTTGGATGAATGGTGGGTGTCTTAGAGAGAACTAACTACGTACATAATAATTCAGAATTATGACAAAGGGATGGGATCTAGTACATATGGCATCTTTAGTTTAATCGGTGGATTTGGAAGGAAATGATTGATAGAATTTTCTATAAGAAGCTGATCATATTCTTTCTAATACCGTTGCTGCTGCTTCTTTTTTTGGGCTAAATTTTTAATATCGTTGTTGTTGCTAACTTATGGTCTAACAAATAAGAAGACATTATAAACTGGTGTTGCTTAAAATGCACAGTTTGTCCTATATATGAAATTTACTCTTCAGATCCTGGAGTTAATATTCATGATCAACGAAAGCAGCTTTCCAGTACAGTGGGATATGAGTCAAGTATTCGGGAGTACTTGCAATGCAATATTTTTAAAAATTTAAGTGGCCAGTAGTAGTTTTTTATGGACTGTAAATTTGGAGACCTATAGTAGGAGTACTCCTAATAGTTTATTTAACTTTGTGCTAGTTGAATCTTTATTTTGATGCAGTTGTCATTTAGTATAAAATGATGTTAAAATTAATGAATTTAATTATTGGTTATGTAGTTACCCAGTTTAGTTATGCTTTCAGCCGTTATAGTTTTATATAAAATGTGGGTGAAATGCTATTAAGAAATTGACATATATCACAAATCTTTCACAACCGTTTGGCGACAAAAATGAAAATGAAAGATTGAGAGAGTTCTTAATGCTCAACAACCAATCTCTAGCGCTTTGAAATTTGGAATTGGAAGTGAACATAATTCAAATTATGTATTTGAATAGTATGATGTATTTACAAGAAAAAAAAAATTTATGTTTCTCTCAAAATAAATAGTTGATATTAACAAAATATTATGGTTAACTAATTAAATTTTATAATTTTATAAAAATTTCAATTACATAATATTATAGTATAATCATGATCATAATTATATATGATTAACTAATAATTATAAAATATTAATTATCTAATTAACATAATAGTATATATCTAATTAATATAATTATAAAATATTATTTTATCACTATTTCTATTGTATATATAATTTATTAATTATTAATTAAGTTATTAGTTAATTAATTATTGATTAGTATAAATTAAATATTTAATAGAATAAAAAATTTATTAAAAAGAAAATCAAATCCATCTTTCTTCGTCCCAAATCTGGAACCGAGAGTAGGATGTGAGATCGCCTTTGTTGAATAAAGTTGGTCAGTACAGAGTTTATTCCTAGTGTCATAAGCTTTTGGGGTTTGTTAGTAGTGGAACTAGTATTCAGGTTATGTTAGTTATTATTTCTAGTCAATAGGTGTTTGTTATGGGTCATATTTTCTTGCTATTATTCTGCAACTATCTCTGTACTAATGCCTATTTAAAGGTAGCTGATAAATAAAATGATGCAGAGCTAAGTTTCTTTCTTTTAAAGAGTAACAGAGTTTTTTCCTTGCATATATTTCTTCATTTTGCATCAACCTCCAAATTCTGATTTTTGATTTAAAAAGTAATCGTTATCCACTTTCCAGATCTACATCCAAGTTCCAACCAAACATAAGATCCCATGGATTTGACTCTAAACTCATAGAATCTTTAAATCCATGATTTAATTTATGATTACCAAACACGATGCCTTGACTAATATGGCAACAGGAGTTTCCCAAAAACTACATTGAAATTAAACTGCTTGAAATATGAAAAGCCGCCAATATTCTCTTGGGCCAATTCTTTTTAACTTTGAAGTTATTGAATGTTTGTGTCAAAGTTGATATACGGACGTTTAAACTAGTAGATTTCTAAGTCAAGCATCTTCCAAAACCCTCCTCCCATCTAGGAATCAAAAACAGCTTTACTTTGAGCTTCCAACCAACCATTAAAGGAAAATAAATTTCAGGCTTGATTTTATTAAATACTTACATATTCGCATTAAAATCATTGAATTTGATACAAATGTCAAACTCATCACTTACTTTGTAAACAGACTGCAGAAGCCAACAATTGTACAGCCCAAATTTATACTTCTTACAACGTACATACACATTTGGCGTATAACAATTTTTTCAGACGAGAGTACATTTTTTTTTTTTGAATTCCATCAGCCAAGAGTACGTACTTCATTGATGAGGTTAACTTCGTATGTTTCACCATTAAAATCTTCTGCAGTAAACCTTGTTTTATTGGTTGCATGATAATATAATATCAAAAACAAAACAATCAAACCAAATAGAAATTTGAAAGCATTGCCTCAAGACTCTACAGCTCTACTGCATGTTGAAACTGTAGTGCCAGCACTAGTCTAACATGTAAAATCCTTGAAGAAAAGAAACAAACGATACTCATTACTTCAACTCATAAGCATCATTAGGCAGTTGCATAACCGGCAACAGTATATACAATGGAAATAGTGATGCTTCTTAACAAGGAAAACTGCTCATTATTAAGATGAAAGTTACAAATAAATTAAACATCAGGTAGTTCCATCCTGCACGTTTACACTGAAGGGGAGAATCTCCTTGTTTGCTGGAATTCTAACAATGCAGTTCTGGTACTGAGTAAGTGCAAAAAATTTGGACTTTGACAGGAAATGCCAGCTTCCGTTATATACATAATTGGATAACACATATACAACAAACAAGAATGCAGATGGACCTGCAGTTAATCAATCCACATCCCATTTAAAAACATTGGGATCTGCGGCCTTCTTTTATCATCCACAAAGCAGACAACCTTAGTAGGTCTTCCATCTTTTTTCCAGTGAAAATATTTTAAGTATAGCTGTGCTGGTATTTTCTGTGTTGAATGGAACTCCATACTGGAACCGTGTAAACCAATTCAGTTCACCCCGAGCAGTAGCAGTCTGATGATTATGCATATCCCATAGTCCACTCAAAGAAGCTTTGGAATTAATTTGTGTATGTTCTTTAAGTAAAAACTACTCATTCTCATAGGTGGACAGCCGAGAATCCGATAGAACTGAGAAAAGCTGTGTGTCTAGAAGGAGCTGCATCCATAAATTTATTTGACAGTAAGAAAAACCAAAAATGTAAACAGAAGGCACGAGTGCAACACACAGTACTACGGGATTATGATTCTACCGCATTGTATCAATTATAATTAGTGAAGGTACCCCTTGATGTATAATGATTAGGGTCAATGAAAGCTTAAATCAGATTAAAGCCATACCAACACATATTCTGGAATGGGATTAAATATAAACCAGAAAACCAATTTAATCAAATAAAAAGTAGAACTGAAGGCAACCTGAAAATAGAACTAAACCTACAATTTTGATACTTATGTTTGACACAAATGACATTTATCTTCATGTAACCTGCAAGCTATGCTTGTCATAGAAATCCTAATTTATTGATCTTTTTCAGCATCAGCCGTAGAATATAATGGGAAAATGCCGCTTTTCATAATTTCTTGTCAAAAGATCTTTTCCATCATCTACCATAGGATATGTTAGAATCTTTCATCTATCAAGTTGTTGAAAATCTACCAACCCTTCATATCAACCAAATCCATTAGTTTTAATAAATTTGTAAAGTTCTCATCAATAGATGTCTAAAGCATACCCTTTCAAGTTGGCACAAAATTCTGAATTCACCAATTTGGCCATCTCAAGGGAATCATATTGGGCCACATGACAGTCAACACGTCTCAAACCTGCACCGTATACCTTTCTTCAACTCCAAACCAGAAGTGATGGAGCATTCCAAATGTTCCTAAGAATCCAGATCCAACTACAATAATAAAACCTTCTCATAGTCCTCCCTACGAACCCATGAAAAAAACAAAAGGATCCTAAATAGGGGATATTAAAGGCTCAAATACCAGAAGCACACCACTTGACTCAACCCTAAGGTAAGTCATAAGACCAAACAGCTAGATGGGCAAACTGGTTCCACATGGGCAACAATGCCCTTATCCAAGATTTTGTGGTTGGCTACATGAAATGACTTGTTCCACCCTACTTACAATCTTAGAGGTCATTTCCTGGCTAACATTATCAAATGTCAATCATTTTCCACAGCCCCAATCCAAGTTTAGGTCCACCCCCTAGTTCTAGCACTATTGTCTTACGGATCATTTCCTCACTAACATTAGCAAAAGGCATATCAACTTTCACAGCCCAAATCCATGTATAGGACTATAGGTCCACCCCTAGTCCTAGCAGCTTCTTTAACTAAAGTTCCTATAACGATTACTAACCAGTGCATCTACTGGTCACCGTTGCACTCGAAGCCATCTTAGGTGACTCATTATATCATCAATTGACACCATTTCCAACTTCGCAAGAGTGCACTAATTTCTTAATGTGTTTTTTAATTTATTGCCAGTGTATCACTCGTCCATCTCAATATTCTTATTTCAGCAAGATATTTTTTTTAGATATATTTCTTAACTGAAACATTCCAACCATAAGAAATTCTATGAATAAGAACCCACACCTTGCTTCTAGATTTTGGACTTTTTGCTTCCAGTCTTCCATAAGCAATCCTCCACTTCAAGTCTTCAACCATCCTTTTAATTCTATGAACATCCTTTACAACCCCTCCATTACGATAATGGGTCCAAGGAAGCAAAAACTCTCTTTAGTATCTCTTGGCCATCAATAAGAACCCACACCTTGCTTCTAGATTTTTTTCCCTGAAACTACTTTTCATACTCTTTTTCACCCTACTAATTCTAATCAACTTTAGTTCAAATTTCATCATTAGCAACAACATATATCATGGAACCTCATCTTGAATGGGCCTAGTAAGGTCATCCACCACTAAGTACTTTACGCCAAGAACTGGAAGTATATCTTTTACAGTTGTCATAGGGCCTGTTTGGCTATACAAATCGGGATTCTATGAATTTTAGCAATTCACTTTCTTTTGGCTCAGTTGAGTTGGGAAATCCATTTCCACTTAGGAATCTGAAATTCACCTTAAACAAAAAGATAGGAATTGGGACTCAATTATTTCGAGGGGATTCCATTTCCATAATTGGAATACATACATGACTATTATGTATTTGTGGTAATTTCACCTCTCAAAATTAAACGGCGAGTATACATCACTAGAACTTTGTCTACTACTTAAAGTTGGTTTACCTGAAAATTAGAAGATGATTGGACAAATAATTCAAGCTAGCCAAACACATGGAAGGAACTGGAATAGGGATTAGTATTTAATGCCAACCAAACATATGGAATTGAAATTGGATTTGGATTTGTCATTCAATGTTCTCAATTTCACGTACTCATTTAATAATTCTTATCTACTTTTCATCTAGATTGTCTTCTTTTCCGTATCTTTCTTAGTAAGTAAATATCTCCATGGTTAACTCTCATGTACCAAAAAAAAAAAAAACTTCCAAGGTTGATGGTCCGTTTGGATAGGCTTTTTGAAATTTTGTTCTGAAAACAATTTTCTGAAAGTAAGTTATAAAATTGTTTTCTGAGTATAAAAATCCGGACTTTGCGTTTGGTTACTTTCGTCTGGAAAAAAATTTTAAAAAACAAAAATTAAAAATTATGTTTGGTAAAATATTTTTAGAAAGTGATTTTTTTAACTTTCCACATTGTTAGTGTACAACTGTGTCCCTTCCAAAAATGTTCGTGTCCAACTGTGTCCGAGTTTCCTCCGGCGTCTAGGGTTCGAGTTCCCTCCGGTCGAGTCGTGTCGAGTTCGTTTAGGGCTCGAGTGCAAGGCGTCGACGACAAGCGGCAGCGTCGAGGGCTTCAGTTCCCTCCGGTCGAGTCGAGTCGTGTCGTGTTCGTCTTTGTGTCGAGTTCGTCTGGGGGTCAAGTGCCTAGGCGTCGATGACGAGCGGCAAGCACCACCCACGTCTGTGTTCCCTCCGATAGACATCCTCCCCGACAACAACCTCGACGACTACATTGAGACTCGGGTCTACGCTTGGGATGCTCCCGAGAGGGCGGTGCAAGGGTTAGGCTATAAACTGGGAACTCGAGGAGAGAAGCTTCGGTCGATGGAGGCGGTGGTCGGATTCGAGAAGGCTCAGCTCAGAGTGCCAACTAAACCTGCGTCGTTGAAGGGCTTAGACTGTCTACCGTCGTCGTCGAATGATTCTACCATCGTCATCGACCCCTTGCGATAGCACCACCGACCGAAGGACATCTCGATTGGAGGATCTCTCGACTGTAGTGGGACGAGGATTTGTTGCAGCAGAGAGAAGAAGGAAAGAAGAAGGAGAAGGAAGGTGGAGGAAAGAGGAGGAGGAGGAGGAGGAGGAGGTTGCAGCAGAAAGAGAGATGAAGGAAAGAAAGAGGAGAAGGAAAGGGGGAGGAAAGAGGCGTAGGAGAGAGCAGATAGTAAGGAGGAGAGAGAAACGAGGCAGCTGCAATAAACTATTTTGTGAGTAGCAGAGAGTTGTTTTGGGAAAGCTTGTTTTCCTTCCTCTCTGAAATGTGATTTAAAATGTTGGTTTTGCAAAAAGATTTGGGAAAGCAAAAAACGAATGACTCTCAGCCAAACACTTTCTCCCTTGGTTTTGACGTTTAAACTCAAAATTTTGAGTTTAAATGCATAACCAAACGCAGCCTGAGCTTCTTGACATAAAAATGATTGATTCTCAAAAGTTGTTAATATTTGTCAGATCTATGTAGAATGAATCCAGAACCTACTCGACCTAAATTTATAATTGATCCTAAATTACCATTAACTGCATAGCCACACCTATGCACCTAAATGAGAAAGAATAACTTAAACAACTGATATAACGAGTCCGACATGAGAAAAACTAAATCAAGACCTAAGATGACTAGACTAAAGCAAATTAGCTGAAACAATCAGCATAAATGACTTATATGCCCACATCTCTCATGTGATACTGTCTTCGATTTTATTCTACATTTACTGGGTTATGCATTTATTAATGTGTTTTGGCATGACAAACGTAGTGTTCCAGATGGATGAAAAGTAGATAGGAACCCATTAAATGGATTAGCACAAGAAGACACTCAGAGATCTAGAAGAAGTTAAAGTTAGTGAGATAAGTGTACATACCGTGAACTATGTCCAGGAGCACATATTAAAGTTATTGAAATAATTGTACATACTGCGTCCAGGAGCACATATTAAAGTTAGTGAGATAAATTTATGTAACTTTGAACTACTATGGGCAATAACACAAACTATGTTCAGGAACACATATTACTTAAACTAACATTTGCTGGAAGTATCACATTTGGATTTGGAGAGGATAAATAGAAATCGCTTTCAGTTGGCGAAGCATTTAACTATCGCTAGATGGAGGTGAACAAGTGCTCATGACAGCTAAAAACATTGGTAGGGCGATGGAGAAATCTAGAAGAATGTAAAAGGACAAATTTGGACATGGAGTATAATGAGATATGACACAGGCCAGATTTCTAGTAAATATGACTTGAAGAAAGATTAGGTGGAGAGAATTCTAAAGTAAAAGGTCTACACCATGAGGCCGCTAGTGGATGATGGATGGACAACGGAGAAGATTGAGAATCTAGCATCATAACTTAATGTGTGCAAGCATTAAGAGGTTTTTTTTAGTAAATATGACTTGGAGAGAAATCAGGTGGAGAGAAATCTAAAGTAAAAGGTCTACACCTTGAGGCCGCTAGTGGGTGATGGATGGACAACCGAGAAGATTGAGAATCTAGCATCATAACTTAATGTGTGCAAGCATTAAGGGAGATTGGCACTTCTAGTAAATATGACTTGGAGAGAGATCAGGTGGAGAGAATTCTCAAGTAAAAGGTCTACACCATGAGGCCGCTAGTGGGTGATGGATGTAAAATGGCGAAGATTGGGAATCTAGCATCATAAAGTGTGCAAACATTAAGAGAGGTTGGCATGGGGGATTAACCCCTCATAAGAATGAGCGAGATTCCCAAGCATTTGGAGAAGGAAAGCATGTCTGATGAGACAAATTGATATAAGAGTAAATACATGCAATAAGAAAAAGAAAGATAATTGCAACTCATCACTACATGTAGCATCTTATAGAATTAGATGTAGAATGACTCAAGTAAAACAAGAGCTAGATTTAGAAAGAGAAAACACAACCTTAATGAATGGCCGTTCCCTGATAGGAAATGAATCTACAAAACTGTCCTTTAGAAGAAGTGAAACCTGGATGCATAAGTGAACTTCAGTATTAGTTAATCAGAAATAGGATTTAAACTATTTAAAAGAAATACTGTTATGCTACTGTAGGTTGCTAACAAAAGTCACGAATATAGCGCAAGATAGTTTCTCCTAACCTTGTCATTGTTTGATTGCACGTTAGTGATGGTATGTGCACGTAAATTTGAACAAAATGATTCCATGTAGCGCTTCATGACATTTAAGAAGTGTCCAGCTGCTTCTGCCTGCAATACGACCCATACATGATAGATCCTCAGATAAGGAAGAGCTTACTAGAAAACATAACACAACGGTGGTGCATGGAACTGAACTTGTGATCGTGAAGCTAAAGAAGTGATTGAACATAGAATCAGAAATATGACTTCAATATTGATAATACCAACTGATATGATACCAGGAGAATGAAAGCCTGTTCTAATTAATAAAATTGTTGGAGAGACTTAGAGAAAAGAGGAAGAATGTTTACAAGGTACTCATTTAGTCCGTTAGGAAAAATTGTACATAAATATAAGCATACAGGTATTAAGGACAAATAAGGAAATAAGCAGTAGTAGTGAGATCATTAGCACAAGAAGTCAGAAGGAACCCCTCTTCTCTACGCTAGCCACAAATATGTAATTGAAAGGTTCTTACTTCTCAAACAACTAGGCTCCACCAAAAACACCCCCTTTAATTTACGGAAGATTTAGATAACTAGATATCAGCCAGCAATCAAGAATCCAAGCATGTACAACCATATTTTTTTGTGTTGACAGTTAAGACTTCTGTCATATACAAGTATATAGTCTTTTTTTCTTGTATAGAAGTGACAGGAAAGCCTCCTACAGGTGTGAGGGTATCGAGACACCAGGGCACTACAAATCATAGAACAAGATTTAACCATGAACATCAAACCTGTCCCTCCTTCTCCTAACTAGTGCAAACCGTCAATGAAAGTATTGATTGTACTCATAGGCCAAACTTAATTGCATAAACGACACAGAAACAAATAGAGTGAATTTGAGAAATCAAGAGATGAATACATTGGCCCTGTACAACTCAGGACAAGTGGCATGTACCCACATAATGGCATGGGAAAATAATTAGCTGGTATTGCAGTCAAGAAGTCAACAAATTTTGTAAAAGAACAAGATAAAAATATCCATGTAAAATGGTGACAAAGAATATGGAAAATCTAGCGACTGAAGAACTATCCCCTTATAAAGTTAAATTACATCAAGGGTAGCTCTCGCAGAACTAACTTGTCGCAGAGGTTTCTCTACAGCATAGTGAATGCATTCCTAAAGTCTTGCATTTAGTTTAAAGTCTTATATGAAGATAGTTGATTAATAAAATAATTGTACCAGGAAAAAGGGGTTGCCCATACTTCTCTTAGTTTATCAGCTTGCTATATGAATGGAGAACTCAGTAGCTCCCAGCATGGAACCCTTTAATTATTACGTTTTCCAAAGTGTCTAGGGATCACTCAAATAAATATATGCTACATCTGAACCAGTGACGGATCCAGAATTACATTCTACTGGGGGCACAATCATAAGAGAGTTCGGAGACGTCGTCCCGAAAATTGAACATATAGAAACAAAGTGTAGAACTAAAATTTGAACATGCAAACCATCCCAGACAACAATCCCAAACAAAGAGCTGATTCTTAATACAAACAATCTATCAAAAGGTAAAATTTGTTCTCTGCGAGTTTTCATTCAGTAAAGTCACACTTCTCAATATATGATCTCTATTCTCTGAAAGAAGAGAGAGAAACCCCTTTTCTTATCCCAAGTTCGGTTTGTTTCCAACATTTTGATTAAACATGTCTCAACTAATTTTTCTTTCCTAAAAATGGTTCGGCCCATACCTTGTCTTCCTGGCTGAGTTGAGCTAAAAATCCATTAGAGAATCAATTTTACTATCCAATCTTATACCTTCAGCCAACATCAATATGTTACTCTCTTTATAGTTAAAAGCCTCCTCTACTTTCTGGAGAAAGAAAGATTTCAAAATGAAAAAGAAAGAAAAAAAAGACAAGAAGAGAGAGGGACACTTGGGTTCTTGAGCCCACTCAAATAAGCCTATAGAGCCAATTATCATGAAGAGGAGAGAGAAAAGCTTACTCTCCAAAAATTCACTGAAGAAAGAGAGAGAGAAAGAGGGAGAGGAATGAGAAGAAGGAAGAGCTCACCATGGAAAAGTCCAATCGGTCACTGGTGTCTCTGGAATTCAACGGACAGGATCCGGTCGGTAGAGCGAACTCACCAGCAAGGCGGCGGAGCACGACGGGCACGACGGATTCGGGGGTCTCGACCGACTTGGACCGGTCGCTCGTGCGGCCGAGGGTCGGCAGGATGTAAAAAGAAGAAGAGAGGGACGCAGCCAATAGGTAGGTTTATATACTGTAAAGAGAGAAGAGGGGCCGGACGTTTGTGTAAAGAGAAAAATAGGGGGGGCACACATTCTTATTTTCTTACTGCTTTGTTCCAAAAAAAAAAATTATTTTTTTCACTGGAGGCCACGTGCGTCCGCCTCTCTGATCTTAACTATGACAATCAAAGTATAATTACTTATTTCTATAGTTTATGTCAAACAAATCATATGTTGGTCGATGGCGAATAGGAATGTCCCTAGGTATCGTGTCTTATGCTATTTTCTTAGTATTACTCTTGTGACTGTAACTATGATGCAGAATGATCTGAGTGGCATAGTTGTAGTTGCACAATATCCAATTCGCAGTCATCTTAATTACTTATGAGATCTTAATTACTTATGAGATGATATCCCCATCATTTTCACACGTGTGTATTTCAAACAAATATTGGTACAAATCTGAAATCCATTAGCTGGTCAATTCAAAAATTTAAGAGAATACGACCATGAACTCAAGCAGTAACTTAGCATCATAGTTTACAGTATCGAACGATACCGATCCGATACTGTCGATACGATTTGCCATGTCCTGATTCGATACCGACCGATACCCGATACTGACTAATACCGAAGTTGGAGTCTCTTTTCCGGTCAATTTGGAAAAGAATATTGAACGAAAAAGATTAACCAGCAAGGGTGTAAAAGCATAGTAAGGTTGCAAAAGAAGAAAACTTATATATCGAATCTAAAACAATCGGCAATGGTGACTACTATTTCATTCAATTTCAAAACTGCTAAGAAACCACACTGAAAATACTTAAAATTATGCCTAAATGTATAAAATATATTTTCTAAAATGTTAATAATTTGTTAATAATTATTTGCTTTCTGATACCAAAAAATATCTGATACTCCGATCCAAAACTACCGATACTACTAATACCACCGATCCCGATACTACGAACCTTAAGTTAGCATTTGAGTGAATCATGGGAGCACCTGAATTTCACTGCATTTGTGCACAGGATGTCTTTTTCCAGTTGAATTTTCACCAGTGAGCCTAGCATGAATTGGAGACAGCTCAGAGATAAGTTCCCTGTGTCTGGGGAGTTGAGGCAATAAACATCCTTTCACCTGCATAATAGAAATATCAAACATGAGGGCAAACAATATTTCATGTTAAGAATATAAATGTGAAAAATCAGAAGAATCTATCTGAGACATCCAATTCCTTACATCACTACACTTAGAAGACAACAGAGACTGCCTCTTCTCGAACCCATTCCATTTAACTAAACTACTGAAATTTGCAACACATGAATGTTCATACTTTATGCATATAACTCCCACAACGAAATTCTGAGGAGGTTCCCATAGACTTCCTTAGGTTCTTGAACTATAACTCTATAAGGAGTTGATCAGGGACTGCCAAAGCTATTTTCTAGAAAATATTCAGCCCCATCATGTCCTTTGTTTTATAAAGATGACGGGTAATGTACGTTGGTGGTAATCAACACTGTTGCCCTGATCTACATTACTTAGAAACACATGTGACTCAGAACTCAGAATTATATTTTCTGTTCAACATTACTTGAAATCAATAGTTCAACACTGTTGCCCATGATCTACATTACTTCACAAGCCTTCTGGTCATATTTTCAAATAAATTTATATTTTGCTGTTCAATGTTCTTCTGTTCTAGTTCTATAAGTTCAGAATCACATGGCACAACCTCCAAAACAGTTGCTTTTCTTGTATTAGTAATTTATATATGTTATGCAAAATGTCATTTCTTTTCAATCTTTCACTTGTGGCATAGAGATGAAAGCAATTCCCTATAGTCAATCTTGTCACATTCCTTTACTCTTTGGCTTACATCATAGAGATGAATGCAACTCCTAGCAAGGTTAGTTGGAGTTCTCACATGGCACATGTACATATGTTTAGAATAATAGGAAAGTTGACCAATATATAGGGCAATGAGTTGTGGCTTCTAAATAACACCCTCATAAAATCATAGCCACCGTCTTCTTCAAGAATGGAACCACAGTCCATCTTTAACAGTGAATTTAGAGGAGTTACACTATTAATTTATATTTGCATTCCTGAATTGACAACCCACTCCTCGTAACCTATAGAAACTCTTACCATTTTTTTTATTGTAGAACTGACACAGTCAATAGAAATATTTTCCAAGTCATATCTACTAGCAGGACAAGTAATGGGACGAGTGATGACTATTGATAATCCGCTCCTAGCCTCCTACTGACCTAAATTAGCAGGTTCCTAACAGGTTGCATGATTGTGGTTGCTATGATATCAATGATGTGGCTTACTACAGAAGGTCAAAGGTTTACACTGTCAACAAGGTAGGAGTAGCAATATTAATCAGAAAAACTCACGCACTCCTCACAAGTAGGTTCAAATAGGCAGAGATTTGTAGGGTTTGTATGGATTTAGTGAGTTTGTATATTAGTAGATGTTTTCCTATTTGCCATCATCATCATACAAGCCTTTTCCCATCATAATAATGTCCTCTCTGGAGAGCAAGAAATACTGAAGACTCTAACATTCATTTCATCTTCTCTACATCTTTGGGGCATTAGTAGACTATGTCAAAGAGTCATGGATAACAATGAAGATTCTTTTACAATAACTGGCTGCTTGGGAGCTATAATTCAAGCAACTGCAGTATAAGTTGCAACATGAGTTCCATTGTTTTGTTAACTGCGGCTTGCTTGAATTACTGTATCTCAAGCAGCAAAAAAAGGTGCAGCTAGTGCTGCTACTAAATTCACATGAAAAACATGGTTATAATTGCTGGAGGGTAATTAAAGATACAATTTAGGATGCTAGGAACAGCACCAAGTTATCCACTAATTTGCGTGAGCTACAGGTAACCAAACATCAGAAACTGGAATACAGTAACGGGAGTTGTACCTAAAGACAGCCTAAGGAGCTAGAGATACAGCTGTAGCTCAAGTCGCATGCAATTGACCCACAGCCATCGTGAGCAAGTGCTAGCCTGAGAGACAAAACAAATAGGTTTTGGCCAAAATCCTTTTAAAGGAACACATTGTAGCTATGTATGTAGATGCAGGCCCTAGTAATACCCTCTCTTTCAACATTTTAGATAACTTTATTCACAATATTACAAAACAAATGGCATGTATTGACGCAGGAAAAGATCTATAGGGCAAATCTAGGTGGGTCGAGTCGCAATTAACAAAAATGAGATTTGCGAAAGCCTAATTATCAACCAATGGTTATCACTAATACCAAATGAATAACTCAAAAAAGTTGTGAAGTCGATGCACTCTTTTGGAACAAGCCAAATCTTGTTGACGATCTCACATGTCCAAACCTTTGGTCCGAGGTTCTGATCATTTGTCTATTGGATGCAATGGTAGAGAGAGAGTTTTAGGGATTTTGATTTTGATTTTAACGAAGAGGCTTGAGGGATTTTAAGGTTATAGTTTGTGTAGACAATTAGAAGAAGAAGAAATCTACTCTAAGCAAGGCATGAAGACCAGACCATGACTCAAATAGATTTATAATTTCTTCATTCATTAAAAATCAAAGAGCACATGAGATTATATGTCATAAAAGTCTTGCTCTCCAGAAATACTAATTATAAAAGTTAACTAGCATGTTCCAAATTTAATTAGTCCTAATAAAAACTAGTAAATATAATTATTCATAAAATCAACCATGTACACTCATGTGAAAAGATATTTAAAAGATGTGCATGCCCATGTGAATAAATTTTTAAAACAAATGCACCCAAACAAGTGCACCTGAAAATAAACCAAGTCCAAAAATCCCAAATCAATTTCAAACGGGACCCATGATGATATGGTCTTCCATTATCTATGATATAAAATTTGTGAATATAACAATCACCCTATAGCCCAACCTATGTTATCCGGACTCTCCAATTTAGGGAGAAGTACACGTGTCCACCCGATAGGACATGGGTATGGGTATGGGTATGGGTATGAAATATGTATCCGATCCTCCATGGTGACAATCGGATCCTTCATGGTCCTTCATGGTGACAATCGGAAGACTGGTAGTGAAGTAGATAGTTTATTTTAATGTGGTAGTGAAGTAGATAGTTTATTTCAATATGGTAGATTGGTAGTAAAGTTATGAAACTTTACAAATTTAATTACATAATGTCTTTTTATGAAATCAGGCAAATTTAATTATAAGCTTAAATATATGAAACCATGCAAACTTTATTACAACTGTCTTTTTATAAAATCATGCAGATTTAATTAGAGAGTATCTCTTTTTATGAAACCGTGTAAATTTAATTACATGTCTTTTATGAAGCCATGCAAATTTAATTACATTATGTCTTTTTATGAAACCATGTTCAAATATATTTATTTTAATAGTCACATCCCCGTACCCGTATCCAAAATTTGGATCCTTTTTAGCCGAGTTCGTGTGTCCTTCAATTATGAGTTTGAAGGACCCGCCTCTTGGATATGTACCCGTACCCGACACCCGTACCCAAGTCCAGTTAACTTAGAGCCCAAATGTTTAGGTTTGACCTTCTATATCCTTTTTCACATATTACTCCTACCAAGAGCCAGATCAAATGTCCTTTCAAGATTCTCTAGATTTTTCATTACAACCCCCCTATGCTATCTTTGACCTTCCTTTTCATAGCCCTTCTACAAAAAATCAAGCACCATTTCTTAGGCATCTTCAATTTACTACTGCACTTCATGGAATCAATGTATTACTATAGTTTCGTATTTCAATAATATGTAAGCTAGTATCTGGATCCACTACAAGAAAATAAATACAAGATGCTAACACCTAAATCCACTCCCTACCACACAAAAAATGTAGATATCCATAGTGAGAAGAAAAATATTCCAATTAAGAGTCCAAGACGTCCCCAGAATTATTATCATTACTTCATCTGGAAAGACAATATCAAACCAAATAAGAGGTAGTGAGGTCCTAAGCTGAATTATGAAAAACATTAATTTCATAATGACTTTTCACATCCAATAGTGCAAACTAAAGCATGGACGCAAACAATTAAAAACCAAAAGTATAAGAGAAATGATAATTCGATAGTAATTCGAAAGGTTAAGTAATTAACTCAAACTGGTAGTTAATAATTCTACACAAGCATTACAGGTTTATGATAGATTTGTGTTTTATACTTCTACTTAAGTGGGACATGAGATTGGTGAACAGACAAACATAATGCTAACGATTCCTAAAAATGTCAGCAACTAATTTCGTCGAAATGTCTGTAGGTTCTCATCATCTGTCAGATAAAGGGAGTGAATAAGACCATCTGAAGAGTATGTATATGACATGACTTCATATGTATTCCACTAACTTGGTCCTTGTAGACATTAACTCGTATGAGATTATCTGTTTTCATCTTAATATCAGCAGGTTTATGCTGAATTCCCACCTGTAAAATCAAAGAGATAATGTCATCCAATAGCATATCATTAAAAAAAAAAAAACTTTAACATTTGCAATAAAATACTAATACATTCATCCAGGATTTATGATTCTTACCATGAAAAACATAGGAAAGGAACAAATAGCAAAATTAACTTAAAAGACAACGTTCAAAATAAATTTAGAAAGGTTAGTACATAGCTCAAGGTAAAAGTAACTTATGGAGTGATGCACAAGCATCTATATTTCAGGTACACAAATATGCAACACGATCTATGGACATGGGCCAAGGTTCACACCATCGGTATCAAGATCGGTTTTGGAACTTCTTAAGGTATAGGCATTGGTGGCGTAGGCCGTTTCGGATTGAAGTTTTGGAGTTCTTGGTTTCGTAAAGCCAAAAAATAAGAATTTCTTTTGTAAAAAAATAAAATAAAAAACTAGAAATATTTGATACGTTTAGGCATAATCTTATGTATTATTTGTTGTCTCTTGTTAGTTTTGAACGGAATATTATACAATATTGCTTAACTGTCAACCCGCAATAGATATTGTTGATTATCTTACTTGTTTCAGACAAAGTACCCCTGATCTTATAAGCCAAAAACTCCTAGGAGGTCAACGAATATCAGTAAGAACCTCGATTCGGCGGTTCTTACTTGGAAGCTCGTTACCCCGATGACGGAAGCTCGTTTCTCCGGTGACATGAGCGTTTTCCATAATATGACCACAATTTTAAAAGAAGACAAATTTTGGGAAGAAAGTTAGAAAAATTTTAATAGCACGTTTATCAAAGTACCAAGAAACTAAAAATTACTTACCTTGACATCATAAAAAATCAATATGTGAATTATCTCTCTGTAACTTTGCACTGAACTTTATAAATTCTAATAAATATTAAGATATTTATAAGTTTCGGTAACAATAATTAATAAACATAAAAAAATTATTAGCGCACGCTACTAACCTATGCAGTTAAAAACGGTTTTTTCATGATAACGGTCCAGTAGAGTTATTGGTATATCACCGATATATCGGTTTTATAACGGTAAATATCGATTTGCATTTTTAACACAATTTTTATATATGAACAACACACTTAATAGTTATATTTTATATAATATGCAGGAAGTATACATACCAAGACAATTACACCTTCGAGAAATCCAAGAGATCAAAGATTAAAGGAGACCACATGAGGAACTGCATCTCTGAATAAGTTTGATGCATGATGTATTACACCTTCGCCACCCAAACAAGCCAGTGAGCTACAAGATCAACTCTCTCATGAAGGTCACTGCAATTTGAAAGCTCAAAAGGAAGCAAGCAAAAGAAATTGATAGAAGTGCTAGTTAGACGTATCTATTAATCATTCAATTGGATAAATAAACATTGAATCATTGATACCTTGTATTGTATCTTGACTGTAAACAGTAAACTAAAAGGTTTGGACAAAACCAAATCCTGGAATCCTAGCAAATATATTATCATGTACATCAGCCATCCGGTTGAACAAGGACATTCATATTCTCCCGATAATGTAGGAATGATGTTGGAAAAAACAGTATACTTTTTATGTTCATGTCATGTTGGAATGATGCTAAAAAAATAATCCAAACTCATAAAGATAAGCAAATGAAGAAGTAGCAAATTCATGTTCTCCAGAAGTAGGAATAAAATAGAAAAGATAAGCAAATGAAGAGTAGCAAATTCATAAAACAATCTACTTCAAAGCATTAAAACTAAAAGGTACATACCCAAACCAACATTAAAATATAAAAAGTACCCACTTCAACGATTCAAGTTCAACTAATATGAAAACAAAAAAGATCCCAATTCATTGTTCAACTTTCAACATCTAATAATCTTCATTAGCCTCAACTTCAACTTCATTTTCTTCGTTCTCACCATCACCATCTTCTCCACCTTCTTCCCTAGTTTGTTCATCTTCATCTTCTTCATCCTCCATGTATTCATCATTATGAACAAGTAAGGAGACTGAATCTATAACACCTCGTGATCTTGTACTTCTTGTAGTTGGCCCTTCAACATCATCGACACCCATTGAAGCACGAACTTGTTCCCAAGTTAAATCATCACCTACTCTCACAAACTCTGCAAGCTCTGTTTCGGTTGGTGTAATCCAATCATCATTCTCTTCAACATCTCTCAAAACAATAGGATCAAAAGTTTTGGTTTTGTTCTTTTGATCCAAGAATCGTCTCTCCAACTTCATGTTATATTGAATGTAAACAAGATCATTCAATTTTGCTTGCAAAAGGCAATTCCTCTTCTTCGTATGCAACTGAAATTAGCATATAAATTATAATATAAGTTATTGAATATTATTTGTAAGTATCTAACTGTAATAAAAAAACTAGCAAATTTTATTATAAAGTAAAGAAGCATACGTTGTCAAAGGCACTCCAATTTCGCTCACAAGGCGAAGCACTACATGTTTGGCTTAAGACCCTCCTTGCAAAGCTTTGTAGTTCCGGCGTACCATTGCCATGACTTATCCACCATTCATCTATATTTAGTACAGAGTACCCTCACATCAATAAGAAAGATGTTATGTAAAATACAAATGGAATGGTTAATTGGTTAAGGAAAGAAACTTACATGGTGATATCATTTCTCTTGTTCTTATAGCTATAGTAGTTCCAAAATCTCTCGTCGCCTCTCTATATTCCGACAATTGTGAGAAGATTTTAGTACTCTCAGTCATATCTGGCACAAGTCTCATCAAAGCTTCATTAAGCATTCTCCTAGTATGATTAAGCTCTGATGTTGAATGCTTATAAAATATGGCAGGGTTAAGGTAATATCCAGCTGCATTTAAAAGATAATCCAATTATGGTAGGGTTACGGTAACATCCCAACATTCATGTGCATATAATGAAGTATGAACAAAACATATATATATATACCTGCATGCAAAGGGTGTTCTAGTTGTTCAACCCATCTCCTTTTAACAATCGCCATGGCCTTGATTAGCACTGCAGGCTCATCAACAAGGTTTTATCAAGCTGGAGTTTTGCTCTATCCATAGCATCATATATATAGCCCATGCAAGGTTGTTCTTCCCTGTCTACCAATCTCAAGACATCCACTAAGGGAGCCAACACTTTACAAGCCAACTCCACATTTTTCCAAAATGACTCCTTTGCAATAATCCTTGCAATCTTCTTTCCATCCTCTCTCTTTGAAAATGAACTGCGCACCCATCTAGAAGAAACAAATAATTGTTGCAAGTACTGCCTGTTCTTCCATATGCTCTCCAATGTATAGAAGGAGGTTGCAAACCTAGTTACACAAGGCCTGTGTAATTCGCTACTGCTCAACTTCCGCATCATGTTTAAAACCATCAAATGGTTATAGATATAAACCACCACCTTCCTGGCTTGATACAACACATTCTTAATCTTTTCGATATCACTACCAATTTTTTGCAAAATTAAATTGATGCAATGTGCAGCGCAAGGAGTCCAATACATCTTTGGATGTTGTATCTCCAATTTCCTTCCCGCAGCCTTAAAGTTAGAGCCATTGTCCGTGATAAACTATATACATAAAAAAGAAAATTGATTACAAACGCAATGTACATAAATAACTAAATAAGTGAAGTATGAATTAACTAGTCACATTTATAAATAAGTGAACTATGAATTAACTAGTCACAATGTACATAAATATTTACCTGGACAATATTTTCCTCTCCTACATCCGCGATCACCTCATTAATCAATCCAACAATATAATCTGCATTATGAATTTGATCTGAAGCATCAACAGATTTTAAGAAAACTGTTCCTTGTGGACAATTAACTAAAAAGTTAATCAAAGAACGACCCTTCGTATCTGTCCAAATATCTGACATGATAGAGCATCGATACTCCTTCCATTTGGGCCCAAAGGAATCAACAAAAGTCTTCGTCTCCTTCAGAACATCTTGAAGTAGAGTAACCCGCACATTATGATAGGACGGCGCTGGCATAGCTCTTCCATCCATACTTCCTTTTGCACAAGCATAGGAGCCTTATCACATCCCTTGGTTTGTCCCCTTTGATTAACAATGTGTTGTTTGAATCTTGAGATCCCACCCGGTATCACTTTTTTGCAAAAATTGCACGTAATTTGATTTTTTTTGGTGGGATCCATAAATGTTCCATAGCGATACCCAATATCAGTTGAATTGATCTTAACCGGAGCTATCTCGTTTGAATCTCCAGTTCCACCATCATTTGAAGCTCTCGAAGAGGACATTTCTGAAATTAAGAATTAAAAAAACAAGTAAATTTACAGATTTGCTATATGGAAAGAAAAAAATTTGTACATCTATTCATAAACTCTATTTGTAGATTTGCAGATCTATTCATCAGAAAAAAAAATACAGAAGAAGAAAAAGAATAAGAAGAAGAAAGAAAGAAAACGCAGCAGAAAAAAAAAGAAGCAGAAGAAGAAGAAGAAGAAGAAGAAGAGGAAGTAGAGGAAGCAGAAGAAGAAGAAAAAAAGAAGAAGAAGAAGAAGAAGAAGAAGAAGCAGAAGAAGAAGAAAAAAAGAAGCAGAAGAAGAAGAAGAAGAAGAAGAATGAAAAAAAAAGGACGAAGAAGAACAAGAAGACTTAAAAAAAAAAAGCAGAAGAAGAGGACAAAGAAGAACAAGAATACAAAAAAAAAGAAGCAGAAGAAGAAGAAGAGGACGAAGAAGAACAAGAAGGAAAAAAAAAGAACCAGAAAAAGAAGAGGACGAAGAAGAACAAGAAGAACCAAAACAAGAAGAACCAGAACAAGAAGAATAAATAAATTGCAGAGGAAAGAAGAAGAAGAAGAAACTTACCAATTTGAATTAGGTTTTTTTTCTTTCCCTCTTCTCCTCTTGAGCAGCCGCAAATTTTTTTTTCCCTCTCTCTCTCATCTGCGACCCTCTTCCCAGTTAAAAAAAAAAAATTACTGTGAGAAATCGGTTTTCATCAAAACCGATATATTAAAAAATATCGGTTATATCGGCCGATTTTATCGGTTCCGATATTTAATCGATTTTTTGCAAAATAAAAATCGGTCCATCACCGATACCGTTATATATCGGTGATATAACCGATATATAACGATTTTTAACTGCATAGCTCCTAACTTTAGACTCTTCTAAGTAGTCGCGTTCCCCCGCTCCCATTCCCGCCTCCGCTTCCGCTTCCGTTTCCGCTCCCGCTTTTGGCTTCTAAGCCCACGATAAGATATTTTATTTATTTTACTGCTTATGTATTTATTTGTTGTTTCCGCTAGTTTTGAATGGAACAATATATGTAAGTAAACTATTAATATTAGGATGTATGAATGTAGTGATTGTAGATATACAACTTCAACAAATGGTAATGGTCACACTGGGTCGATAAGAAATTTTACCGACACATTGTAGCTTCTTGATGTTTGGGACGACCAAATCATTGTGTTGACAGTATTTTTGTTATATTTTTTCTCTTTAACTTTTTATTTGTTGAATTGACCAAGAAAAAGAACCCTAATTTTGTATTAGCCACTATAAGCAGGTGTTAGTAAAGGATCAGTATTGGCTCGGAACATGCCAAAACTGATATGATATTGGTGAGATACACGCATGACACAAATTTTGGTGTGTCCTAGTGTATTTGGGGTGTTTGTATCATGTCCAGTCTCATATGGCCATGATATGTGTCACGACACGCACCCGGGTGTTCGGGTACGAGTGCGTGGGTACGCCCAGCCTACGTCGCAGTGTCGACGGTAGAACGCTGTCTGAAAGTAGTACTGTATAACCAACACTTCATAATATAAAAGAAACAGATATTATACTCAATCACAAAACTAAGGTAGGTGAAAACATGTATATATATATATATATGTATGTAAATGTTACAGTACAAAATCTTGTGTTCATAAATCATACAACTATAGTAAGTCTGCAAACTTTAACTATTGGCATAACTAGGTCTCCCGCTTGCGGCCTTCCTCGATCCTCCAGGAGGTAAAATCAGGCTCGAAACTATTTCCCAAAAAATCCATAATAGATGGGATACAGGTCCTTCTAAGTGCTACCTGAAATATTATCCGGTCAGGATTGAACGAGTACAATTCTAATAGCAGTTTCAATACATGATAAGGACTGAAAAACAGTAATAGAAAAAGTAGTACATAATGGATAAATAAACTGACATCAAGGCATGGTAAGAAATGAACAGGAAAAAATGAATAAACAGATAATATGTCATGTATCAACAAGGAAATATATAGTCACTAAGTGTTTTGAAATACTAGTTTGATTATGTGATCGGCTTAGAATTGCACAATGGGAGCCGGTTAATCATACGTGAAGTGTATGGTTAGTCTTTGCACAGGAATGCACAGAATTAAGGGTAAGATCACATATAAACTAGCATTTTTTCGCCCCGACTAGCATACATGAATCACACAAATATCAAGTATTACACAAGATCAAGGTCTAAAAATACAAGATATGCTAGTCCGTGTTTATTCGTATCTGGAATCAAGTACAACAATACTACATGTGTTATAGAATTTATCAGTAAGAAAACCATCAGAAACTGTATTCGCTTGAGGTCCAAAGCGGGTGAAACAAGTCAGAGTGTGTGACGGGGTCCAGATAACCTATATCATGAATAATTCATATTAATTGGTGAAATATAATTAAGTAGATTCAACCCACTAGATTTCTAGGTCAATTTTATGCTATTTCTGGTTTATAAATGGGACAAATATCAATATAAAAACTTAAATATAAAGATAATATATATATATATAAGATATATTTATAGATACTTATGTATATATATATATATATATATATATATATATATATATATATATATATACGTATCTATATATCTTATATATATGTGTATCTACTATGTAGATACATATATATAGATACATATATAAATACATAGATGCACATATATATAAGATATATAGATACAATATAGTATACATATATATATATATATATATATATATATAGATATATGATATATATATATAGATACAGATATAGATACAATATATTATATATAGATACATAGAGATATATAGTATACATATATAAATAGATACATAGATATATAGATATATAAATACATATATAGATACACATATATAGATACATATATAGATATATATATATGCATATGACATATATAGATATATATAGATACAATATATTATATATAGATACATAGATATATAGTATACATATATAGATAATATAGAGTATACATATATATAGATACATAGATATATAGATACATATATAAATACATATATACATATATATAATTATATATAGATACATATATAGTTACATATATATGTATATGATATATATAGATATTTATAGATACAATATAGTATACATATATAGATACATATATATAGATACATAGATATATAGTGTATATATATATAGTATACATAGATACATATATATAAATACATATATAGATACACGTATATAGATACATATATATGTATATAATATATATAGATATATATAGATACAATATATTATATATAGATACACAGATATATAGTATACATAGATAGATAATATATAGTATACATAGATACATAGATACATAGATATATAGATATATATAAATACATATGTATATATATATATATATATATATATATATGTATATATATATATATATATATATATATATATATATATAATTATATATTGCTGCTCTGCTGCTGCATGCTGCAGCTACTGCTGCAGTCACCGCTTCTTTGTTGCTGCTGCAGCTACTGCTGCATTCTGCATGATGCTGCTGCTCTTCTTCCTTTTCTTGACACACACACACACACACACACATATATATATATATATATACACACTTATCCTAGTTAGAGTTATAAAACATATTTGAAGAGGATCAAGGGTTACACTGCTAATATAGGGTTGAGGGAAGATAAGGGATGGTGAGTGAAGGAGGTGGGGATGTTCTTATATAGGGAAGGAGGGGGTTGGAGGTTGTCAAGATATTTTTATGGTGAATTTATCATTGTGTCCTTAACCAATTCAATTTGGATTTTTCCTCTTATGAAGAGCAATCTAAATTGAATTTGACTTCCTAATTTAAATTCTTGACATGAAGGTTACAAATCTGCCCCCCTTAGAAAAAATTTGTTCTCGAAATTTAAAGTAGATCATACAGAAAAAGTAGAAATACCTCAAAATTCAAAGAGCTATGGGTATCGCTCACGCATCTCATCCTCTCTCCCAAGTAGATTCACCCGGGGAGTGATGACTCCAAGCGACACGAACAAATAAAATCGTCCGGTTATGCAGCACCTTTTCTCTGCAATCTAGTATCTCCACGGGCTGCTCTTGGTAGCTGAGGCTCGGTCCCATTTCAATCTCTGAGTGATCTAATACGTGGTTAGGGTCAGCCACGTATCGTCTCAGTTGGGATACATGAAATACGTTATGTACTCCCTCTAATGTAGATGGCAAAGCTAGCCGGTAGGCTACGGCACCGACCCTTTCGATAATACTGAAAGGTCCGATAAACCTTGGACTGAGCTTCCCACTTCTCCCGAAACGAATCGTGCCACGTGTTGGAAAAATTCGCAAGAACACCAATTTGCCAACCTCGAACTCTAACGGTCTCCGGCGACTATCGGACCAGTGCTTCTGTCTGTCCTGAGCCACACGAAGTCTTTCTCTAATCTGCTTTACCTTCTCCGCTGCATCTACTACCATTTCCGGTCCCAACAATGCTCGCTCACCTACGTCATCCCAAGATAATGGGGTACGACATCTCCGGCCGTACAGAGCCTCGAAAGAAGACATCTCGATGCTTGCCTGGTAACTATTGTTGTATGCAAACTCCACCATATGAAGATCCTCCCAAGATCTTCCGAAATCTAGTACACAAGTGCGCAGCATATCCTCGTGAGTCTGAATAGTCCTCTCTGACTGGTCATCTGTCTGAGGGTGATATGCAGTACTGAACTTGAGCTAGGTGCCCAAACTTGCCTGTAAACTCCTCCAAAAATGAGAAGTGAAATGACTATCCCGATCCGAGACTATGCTGACGGGAACCCATGTATCCTGACTATCTCTCACATACATCTCTGCCAGCTTCTCCGTAGACAAACCTACCTTGAAAGGCAAAAAATGGGCCGACTTGGTCAATCTGTCAACGATGACCCAAATCGCGTCTTTCCCTCCTAGAGATCGTGGAAGTCCGGACACAAAATCCATAGTAATGTGCTCCCACTTCTACTCTGGAATGGGTAATGGCTGAAATAAACATTCTGGCCTCTGCCTCTCGGCTTTCACTTGCTGGCACACTAAGCATCTGGATACAAACTGTGCCACTTCCCTCTTCATGCCATACCACCACACACTCTCTCGCATATCCCGATACATCTTGTTGGCACCTGGATGTATGGAATACTGAGAGCGATGCGCTTCATGTAACACCTCCTCACGCAGCTCCCAACTAGGCACACACAATCTAGCACCATGCCGCAAAGAACCATCCTCAGCAATGGTGAATTCATCCTCCAATCTTGCTCTCACCTGAGCTCCGATGCTCCTCAGAGATACATTCTCATACTGGGCTGCCTTGATCCTGTCCATCAACTCTGAGTGTATCTGCAACCCCCACACTTGCATAGCAAAACCAGGAACTATCACCTCAATGCCCAAGCTCTCCAAGTCCTCCAACAAATACCGATCATGTGTCAACAACATAGCTATCGGATACCTGCTCAAGGCATCGACAACTACATTGGCTTTCCTAGGATGATACTGCAAAGATGTCAAAATCCTTCATCAGTTCCAACCACCGATGCTGCCTCATGTTCAACTCCTTATGAATGAAAACGTACTTAAAGCTCTTGTGGTCTGCGAAGATCTCCATAAGCTCTCCGTACAAATAGTGTTTCCACAACTTCAGGGCAAAGATGACTGCTGCCAACTCCAAATCGTGGGTAGGATAGTTCTTCTCATGATGACGTAATTGCCTGGATGCATAGGCAATCACTTTTCCATTCTGCTGAAGAACACAATCCAAACATTTTTTCGATGCATCACTATAAATAGTGAAACCTCCAGACCCTGATGGCAACGTCAAAATAGGAGCAGACGTCAACCTCTTCTTCAACTCATCAAATGCTGCCTGGCATTCCTCAGTCCATACAAACTCTACATCTTTCCGAGTGAGTTTAGTCAAAGGCTCTGCAATTCGAGAGAAATATTTCACGAACTTTCTGTAATATCCAGCCAATCCTAAGAAGCTTCTAATTTCTGCAACAGAGCTCGGAGTGGCCCAAGATTCTACGGCAGCAATCTTCTTTGGATCAACTGATATTCCATCTCCAGTCACTACATGTCCGAGAAAATCCACTTTGTTTAAGAAAAACTCACATTTAGAGAGTTTTCCATAGAGCTTCTCCTTCCTGAGAGTTTCAAGCATTATTCTTAAATGCTTCTCGTGTTCTTCTAGCGTTTTTGAGTATACAAAGATGTTATCTATAAACACTACTACGAACTTGTCCAGGTACTGGTGGAATACCTTGTTCATCAAGTTCATGAAGACTGCCGGGACATTAGTTAACCCAAACGGCATCACCAAGAACTCGTACGGGCCATATAGAGTCCTGAATGCAGTCTTCGGAATATCTTCCTTTTTCACCTTTACCTGATGATATCCGGATCTCAAGTCAATCTTTGAAAATACCTTCGCGCCACTCAACTGATCGAAGAGATCATCTATTCTCGGCAGTGGATATTTGTTCTTGATTGTGAGGTTGTTCAGGGCCCTGTAATCGATGCACCGATCCATCATTCTTTGGCACAAAAAGTACCGGAGCTCCCCAGGACGACGAACTTGATCTGATGAATCCATTGTCTTCTAATTCATCGATCTGTTTCTTTAGCTCCACCAGCTCATTGTTGTTGATCCGGTAGACATGATGCGATATTGGTTCTTCTCCCGGCATTAGATCAATAGAGAATTCAACATCTCTATCTAGCGGCAATCCTGGTAACTCCTCGGGAAACACATCTAAGAATTCAGCAATAATAGGATGTGGTAGCTCTTTCTCCTCCATTATAGCTTCGCAAAGAATTCCACGATCTGGCTTCTCTGTCTTTCTAGCAAACTCGAACTCCGGCTTTCCTGGAGGTTGAAACAGCACACGACCTCTGCGGCAGTCAATGCTAGCTAAATGCATACCCAACCAATCAATTCCAAGGACAATGTCAAAACTTGGAAGTGGCATTACGAGTAAGCTAGCAGACAAAACACGGTCTTCCAATGTAACGTGATACTCCTTGCAAACATCACTGACTAGGATGATGCCTCCCCCAGTCGTGATCTTACAGTTTCTACTCAAGGGTTCCACTACTAAATTATGCTTAAGTACAAAAGACAGATATAAAACTATGGGATGCACCAGAATCAAATAATGCTACGGCTGGAATAGAATTGAGAAGAATGGAACCTGCTATAACATCACCGGTAGGCTCAGTTTTCTCGACACTTGTAGCAAAAGCTTTGTCCTGCTGAGGAGCTCCCCTCTGCTGGTGCTGGACAAATGGCTGTTGTTGTGTTGGAAGTGGAGGTCCCCTCTGTTGTTGTGCCACATGTGGCTTAGCTGGTCCCTTTTGATTTGTTGCACCTCGAATATGACAGTTGTTCACATGATGTCCCGCAGAACCACAGTATAGACAGACTCCAAGTCTTTTTCTGCATATTTTTCAGAAATGTCTCAGTTTTTTGCAAAAATGGCAAAATGGGTCTGTTGGATATGTCTTTGAGGATGCTGCTGAGACGAAAATCTAGTTGGAGGACAATGCTGCTGCTGATGCTGGAAAGTCTTCAGCTGAAAATGTGAACGTTTTGCTTGTCCTGTGCCGCTGCCTCCTTCGAACGTATTCCGGTCCCGCTTGGGTTTAAAGCCCATGTCCACCTCGATCCTCTGCGCTTCTGCTACAATCCCAGCAAAAGTTGTGATACTAGAGGGGATAATGACTCGAATTTCCTGGGCCAAGCCTTGCCGGAATCTGCGAGCTCGATCCTCCGGATCTCTCACCATATATTCTGCGAATCGGCTCAGCCTGCCGAACTATGCAAGCATATTCATCTACTGAGAGACTACTTTGTTCCAAGTTCTGGAATTGTTTCCAAAACGCTCTGGGCAACTGCAGGAAAGAACTTCTGTTTGAAAGGTGATTGAATTGGTCCCAGGTTAGGTCTAGATCAGCAAGTCTGGGCTCATTTCTGAACCAAGTGCGGACGATATCGTGAAGCTGCAAGCCTACAGCCTCTATCTTCAGGTCTTCCGGTATCCGAGCAACCCGCATAATTCACTCGATATCCTCGAGCCATTCATCCGCGTATAGGATCCCTTCAGTTCTCTTGAACTCCCGATGAGCCATCTTCTTGAAGTCCAAGATATTGCCCATTTTCTGTTGAACAGGCTGTTGTTGGAGCGATGCAAACTTCTCCATAGATGCCAAAGCTATATGATGGAAACTCTCAATGTTTTCTTTCATCATTTTTGTTTGTTCCCTCTGGGTCTCAGTCTGAACCTTATGCGCCTCCAGCATACATTTGAAGAGCTCATATAAATGTGTTCCTTCAGTGGAAATGCCTCCAGTGTTCGATGGTACACCTCATTGGGGTAGAAGTGAAGAAGGAGAAGGAAGATATTCAGAGACAACGGGAGCGACTTCTGCAGCTGCTCTTGAACAACCGGGTGCTCTGGTCTCGCGTGTCCTTCTGGAATATGTTATAGGTGTCATTCTGGAATATGATAAAAATAAGGAGATATCATTAAGGCACGAGATAAGATATTATTCGAGAATAACAAGAATTAAGGAAGATGTCAAATCAGTTAGAGTAATCAAGATCAGTAAATTTAATTCAGGGATGGAATTCCTAGTTGTGATTGAGTATTTCCTACTCCTAATATCCTATATCCTATTGCAGGCTCGTAATAGTACTCTAGTCCTAAGTACTACTACGACATCACACTTCTTGCGAAGTCTGACCTGCATGGGCCACCATAAAAACGTGTCACGACCCGCACCCGGGTGTTCGGGTACGAGTACGTGGGTAAGCCCAGCCTACGCCGCAGTGTCGGCGGTAGAACGCTGTCTGGAAGTAGTACTGTATAACCAACACTTCATAATATAAAGAAAACAGATATTATACTCAATCACAAAACTAAGGTAGGTGAAAACATGTTGTTTGTATATATATATATATATATATATATATATATATATATATATATATATAAATGTTACAGTACAAAATCTTGTGTTCATAAATCATACAACTATAGTAAGTCTACAAACTTTAACTATTGTCATAACTAGGTCTCCCGCTTGCGGCCTTCCTCGATCCTCCAGGAGGTAAAATCAGGCTCGAAACTATTTTCCAAAAAATCCATAATAGATAGGACACATGTCCTTCTAAGTGCTACCTGAAATATTATCCAGTCAGGATTGAACAAGTACAATTCTAATAGCAGTTTCAATACATGATAAGGACTATAAAACAGTGATAGAAAAAGTAATACATGATGGATAAATAAACTGATATCAAGGCATGGTATCGTCTGCTGCTGCTGCTCTTCTTCCTTTTCTTGACACACACACACACACATATATATATATATATATATATACACACTTATCCTAGTTTGAGTTATAAAACATATTTGAAGAGGATCAAGGGTTACCTTGCTAATATATATATATATATATACACACTTATCCTAGTTTGAGTTATAAAACATATTTGAAGAGGATCAAGGGTTACCTTGCTAATATATGGTTGAGGGGAGATGAGGGATGGTGAGTGAAGGAGGTGGGGATGTTCTTATATAGGGAATAAGGGGGTTGGAGGTTGTCAAGATATTTTTATGGTAAATTTACCATTGTGCCCTTAACCAATTCAATTTGGATTTCTCCTCTTATGAAGAGCAATCCAAATTGAATTTGACTACCTAATTTAAATTCTTGACATGAAGGTTACAATATGGACAAGGCACCAATTTTAGAGTGCCACACTTCCTAGGCAACCATATAGTAGAACTGAATTGACTCAGTATCCACAGAAAAATAGCTTAAAAATCATCTCATGTAAAATATTCATGCATAAAAACATCAAAGAGAAGTTAATGGAGTAAAATAATTTGTCCTTCACCATTTAATCTTATGTATCCAACTAAACATGAAATTGCAGCAAACATTTTATAATCACATCATCCTCATCCAAGTGTTTTCAATTAGAGGTTGACTAAGGAACAAAACTCACTCCGCTGAAGGATGATCAACTAGATATTATCCCTAATTGATGCCAGTCATCATGTAGTGAGAGAAACCTACCTTATAGGTCATAAATTCAATTTTATGTAGAGAAGTCCTCCAAAATTCCCTGAGCTTGGGAGTAAAGGTAAAAAATGAAAGAGGATATGATGAAGCTTACATGGAATAGGTAAGACATCTACTAGTTTTCTTAATTGGACCATGACATGGTGGTTTAGTCAGATCACTCGACAGAAAATTTAATGTCAGTACATCCCCAAGGAAACTTGATTAATATAAGGTTACAACTTGCAATAGCTGTGATAGAAGAAAGAAAATGATCAATATAGACCATCAATGGATGGCAATATGATGCAGAATTCTTAATGGTACACAAGGTTTATACAGCACTTCTGCTCCTTAAGTCTGATCACAATCACAGGTTGTCAATGGAAAAACAGTGGGTAATTTTCCAATAAAGATACAGAACAAACATGGATAAAAATTTCAAAACATGATTTCAGAAGATAATTAAGCAATAAGCATCAGTGAAGAAATTTGATGCTCCAAGCATACTATGAATGATAACTAATTAGGAATGGCCTGCACATGAAATTAAAATGAATTGCCGATGCAACTCAATGCTGGATTAGTGAATTAAAATTCAGAAGATGTAGCACACTTCATATTTTGAACTAATTTTTCCCTCTACGTGTTTGAAAATGCAGGAGATCAACTTATTAAGCTAAAACAATTATTCAATCATCTAGAACCAAACAATAAATATTAAGTTTCAGCACCTCAACCTTTGCATAAGATTTTACTTTTCCAATTCCGTGACCAAATTATATGTAAGGGATGAAAATTGCATCAACCCCATAATCAAACATATATAGGATGGCAATCATGGCAAATAAAATAGAAGAATTAAGTGTTCCTTTAGATGAAGAATAGTTGTAGATTTATTTAAATTAGTTCTGACTCTAGAACAAAGTAGAGATGCAGAAACCATTTCTCAGGATTTAGAAGTAAAAAAATAAAATAAAATAAAAAAACAAATACAGAATGCTGCGGGAACCAAGTGATGTAAAAAAGAAAACTGATCAACCCTATCAAAGCAAAGGACAACCTTATCAAAGCAAAGGATAACCCTACCAAAGCAAAGTAATGTGGTTAATAATCCCTTTAAGATAAGAGAGTAGGAAAATAATATCCTGTAATGCAAATAAGAAATGGCATGGCACCAGGAAGGAGGAAACAAGACCAAAGAAAAGATAGAGAAGAGATGATGCAGGGAGATTTCCTTCATCTAGGCAGGACTGCCAGGAACCAGATTCGACAAGGGGGCATCATGCAGGAATAGGTCAACCAAGCATTTTTCCGGTCACTGATCGGTTAGCCGACCCAGTCGGGCCAGCCCAGTAAGGACCGGGACGATTGTACCCACTTTGACAGTGTTGTTTCAGTTTTTATCCTAAGGAAATATGAGAGATTCAAACTAGTTCCTAAAAGATATTCAAACGTGTTCAACAAGATCAGGAAAGGATTATGTCCGGCTTCAGTCCAGGAAGGCACGAGGACTCGAAGGAGAGAACACCGAGGAGAGCACAGAGAAAATGGCTGTCAACAGGCGGATCCAAGTCCAAAGACTCCAAACCCATAGGCAAACCATCTAGGAAATCAAGTTTATGTCAGATGGAGAGAACACCGAGGAGAGCACAGAGAAAATGGCTGTCAACAGGTGGGATCCAAGTCCAAAGACTCCAAACCCATAGGCAAACCATCTAAGAAATCAAGTTTATGTCAAATTTTTCTCTTGTTGGGTTTAGCGGTTAAGGTTCAGGTCAGACCTTTGGCATATAAACATTTCTTTTGAGCTTTTACCGCCTTGACACTCACAAATCCATGAATGTGTAACTGAAAGAGCATGGTTGGGGGCTGAATATCCTTTACTTACATCTGTGTTCATCCTTTCTCCCTATGCCAAAATTAATAGGTGCCCGTTGAAATCGTCCTTTACACACATATATACACAATAAAGATACACACATGTTTACACATACACAAATGGACAGACCGGAAGATAGAGGACAAAAAGCATATATGCTGAGTCAGAATATATCTATTTGTGTGTTTAACATGCATTCGGTTACTGATGGACGCACAAACATATATTAGATATGTACACAAGCAGATGAAAGAATTGAAAGATGGATACCAAAAAAGCATATATGTGCGAGTAACATGAATGATATGAAAAGGAGGGGAAAAGCATAACAGATTTATCAGTAAGACTCTACAAGAACGTTCCTGCACGAAAAAAAAAAAATTCCGACTGATTATACAAGCCAGTCATGTCTTCTTCATAAATAACTCTGACTAATATCAAAGTTTAGGAGGGAAAAGAACAAAGGACTAGCATGAGGTAATTAATCATTATACAAGGACAAAAGTGTTGCCTGCAAGCAACATTTAGTTCCACTTGGCTATACAAGCCTATCATGTATTACAGTATATAAACTGTCTATACTGAAAAGGTATAACTAAAATAAAAATAATAAGTTACATGCTTACTGGTTCAATCAGCAAAATGATATAAGAAAATCCCAGTATAGACATGCATTTTACACACTTGTTTGTAACACATGCATATGCTTCTGCTAAAAACTTATTGATTAGACACAAAATTAAGAATAAAATTATCTCACACTCACAATGATTGGAACTGGAGCATCAAGCAAATCCAGCATTTTCCTGGGTAGAACCTGAAATGGACAAATATATATATTTAAACTAACATCATTTTATTTTCTTCAATAAATGGATGTAGAGAAGAATCGTCAAAAAAGAAATTATGTACAAAATCCCCTGTGTTCATGTTGTTGAGAAGAGGGAGGAGATAAAAAAAAATTGGAAAAACATGTTTTCCGAGTTTAGAGGCTCACCGGAAGAAACAAACTCTGCCACTCAAATGGTCGAATTAGGGGTATAAGTGATAACACAATTGCAGAGAGGACCCCCTGTGAGCAATGGTTCAGATACAAATACTTGAATCAAAAAGACAGCACCAATAGTCTTTAATAGAAAAATCAATAACATTAATCCAAAACATTAATACTTATTGCTAATATGCATACCAAATTTGGGCACACAACTACTATTTGTTTCTCCAACAATGCTCCTGCAATTAGCGTCAAAATCTAAAAGACATATTTCAGGCTTTTGTCAGTCATATTGTAATATCTTCATTTCAATTGACAATTTACAACTGATAGTTAATCCATAACCAACAAGGGAATATTTTTTGTGTTCAAAGAGAGAGATTATAGCTATAGCCTATATAAAATAAACTAGTGGTGTCCAAATAAAGGGAAATGCCAAGAAGAACTATGGCTATAGGATATTACACTTTCCAGAGAGAGAGAACGGCAAGCTGTAGCAACAGTCCACACTGATAAAGCAAGAGCTTCTTCAGCAGCTTCTAGTTGTGCGTTAACCTTGTAAAGAATTTATCTTCAGAATAGGCATTTAAATTGAAAGCTTGACAATGGAAGAGTTCTATGTACAAGTAGCCTTCACATGTTTTACCTCATTAACTGTTGGATAGCATTGATCAATGTAATAAGTACCCAAGTCCAAAAAGGATGACCCAGGTCTGCAATACTTAATTGGCTGTAAATGCTCCAAAGGGCGAAAAATCACTTCACCTCCCCGAGGTGGAAGAGGAAGAGAGTGATAACCAGACACAATTTGTAATGGTTCGTTATCGTGTACCTACAGTAGAGAATATCAGTTTAATATTGGAGGACAGTATTGTTGTAGCTACTTTGAAGTAAAATTTACTTAATTGAATTAAAAATACCTTAGCCCATTTCATTACTTTTTCATCGCCAGCAAGTTCATGCTTGGAACTCAAATCATCATCATCATCATCATCATCATCATCTGATCCCGCACCTCTAACTGGACTGTCACAATAAACTAAGCATTATATTTGAGTCAAGATCATATGCAATACCTACATATTAGAATCTTAGGAACGAAGTAAAATTAGGACACTCCATCTTTCAGGTTGAACATAAGACAGAAACTCACATGCACATGCACATACACGCATGCATTTATAGTTTTACACACACACAGATGTATAACAAGAATGGAGCTAATGATTACCTGTATATAGACTCCAAAGTTTCAATCCGCTCCAGTTTGTGGTTGATGGAACTGTCGATTGTTCCAACATCTGGTGATACTTGACCATTTTCAAAATTCCCATTCGTTCTTCCAAAACTATCAGAGCGAGATGATGATGCAGATGAGTAATCAATTAAGTGTCCCCAAGATTTTCTGAAGTCCCTGTCAAGTTCACTGGGAGAAGCACTTTCAGGAGAGTGAGGCCCCAGTTGCCTTGATAAAAATGATGGGCTAGTTGAAGTTGAAGTTGAAGTTGAAGTTGAAGTAAGATCAATTATGCTGTAAACTGGTATTGCATATCCCATCCAACTGTTAGAGGATTGTAAGTTGGGAAAATGATAATTATCATCAATGTGGTCATGCTCAACAATCTCTTGAGGAACCGACCCTAGAGTCATGTCACTAGCAAATTGCTTTATTCTATCCAAGCGCTCCTGAGCAATAATGCTGAAAATGGAAGCAAAAAGTGATAAAGAGTATCAGATTCTAAAATATTAGTATTCTTCGTCTATAGAATATATTCTTGATTAAAACCTCAAATGATACAAATGGCATATGCTGACAGAAGCAAACCTGTTTAACATCTCATAGTGTAGCTCAAAAAATGGAACTCTTGTAAGTATGCAATAACAACGTGGTGCAGAGACTAAGAAGCGGCTTGGCTTGCAAGAAGAATTGTTAAGAGGCGAAACATCACCCAAGATGCCCGGTGCCCTTTGAACTATCTCCTGGACATGCAGACAAACACCATACAACGTCGAATTGTTTGACACCTGGTAAATCATATCCAACAATCAATATGAAAGAATGCTGCTACTGTAGACAAAAATGTGATCATACTGACATATCCACCTGTCATTCTTATAAATTGATAAAAAGTCAATGACTATAATGCACATGAACTGTCAGGGTTTTTTATTATAGCAAGTCGATTAATATAACAAGAGCTGAGATTCAAGACAAACTTGCACTCTCAGTTCAAGGTCAAGTTCGGCTTACTAAAAATCGCAACAACTAAAAGATTTGTTCAAGAAGGAACTAATTGTTACTTTGTCAGTGGTTCAGTAAATGCTGCATAAGGCCTACAAAACAAGAGTAAAAAAACGGCCAAAAACCTAAAGTCAGCCTTAATACAAGGACCGCTTTGGATGGACCCTGTTCAAAAGATAAATGGGATGGCAGGTTGATAGAATACTCATAGAAGAATCGCAGTGACTTAGACATAAAACTAGTCAACTATGCCTTTCTAAACAGAATGGCTGTGAGGTAAAAGTAAGACGCTTAGCTTCTAAAGAGCGCAGATCAGAGCCAGTTCAGGAGAAGGATACAGAGATCTCAAAGGTTTTGAAGCAGAAGAGTCCAAAAGAAGAGATTGTTTACAACATAAAAGTTTGGTATCACAAAGAGATTACAGAACAAGGAAAGTTGCAACTCTTTTGAAGTTATAAATAAAGCTGACGGGTGTAGTGTAAAAGGAACTATAGAAATCACAAGTAGATGAAACATGATAATTGAAATGGTGATTAATAAGAAGAACTAGATTGATCTTTTTAATTAATCATGGCACCTGGACCTGGTAGCGAATTGTTAAGTCTCGAAGCAGGTTTATTAACAACAAATGTATAAATAACAACAAAAATCAGCCTTAACAAGCGACTACAGTATCAATGACTGCAAAGCAAAATATTTTTGAAAATCATGAAGTGGAGAAAATTGCTTGTACAACTCTGAAGTCATTTTGAAAAAATACCACCAGAAACAAAGTTGCACATCAAAAGTAACAATAAAGCAAATCAAAATTAAAAGGCATTTGGCCTCCATATTATTCATCTGAATTTGTAAATGAAATGAGATAAAAGCATACAAAACAAACCTTCAAACTGAAGATAAAAGATAAATCATCCCGGCCCAGATGCTCCTGGATAGAAGATAAAAAAAATTAACGCTACCAAAAAATTAAGCATGTTGTAGACAAGATAATGAGCCAGAATGAACATGAAAGTATGATGAGTAAGAACAAACCCTTTAGTAACGAGATCATACAAGGAAATATTCAAATACTGTAACGGGAGGACAACAAACTCTAAAGACCACAAAGATCCAGACATAAATAAAATAAAAAGACCTACTATTATGTCATTTATGTGTTTGAATTGTATTCTGACAAAGTTATATCCTATCAAATCAAATGGGCTTATAACCAAAACTTTAGTATCTGCTTTATATCATCCCAATGGCATGCTAGTATTCTTCCAAGAACTGTTCAATAGGTGTGCAGAGTAAAAAGGCTGATTCTTCTAGGCTGAAACTATTTAAGTTGGAACATTTGAGGGATGGCCAGTATAATCAGATTCAACTAGATCAGATTGTCAACTGAATAATGGTGACAGAAGGCTAAAGTAAACATCGATCTTGCCCCAATCATTTGAAAACATTGCGACAATAAGACCTGGTGCATGCATCTTGTAGGATATGGGTTAAAGGCGCAGAAACAAACTCCATATATTGGGGCTAAGGCTCAGTAAATCATGACCCTTCCAGGTCGTGCATTAGAGTGAGCCTCGGCACTAGGACGCACTTTTATTATTATCCTAATCCTTCCCTATACTTCAAAATCCATGTCATAATTAACAAGAAATCAATGTTCCAAATTACAAATGTCACAAGAATTATTTGACTAAAAAGTTTTCTTTTTTATGACTTCTACTTGGTTGATCAAGCAAATACATTTATGCATACAAAATACTGAACGTCATATAAGAAAATCCCAACAAAAACAAGGTTTGTATGAGCTTTCCAATAATAAAGAAATAAGCAATGGCAAAGCTTATGAATAAGGAGAAATGATAAAAGAGAGGTGGCATATAACTATCCAGGATGGCCAACTATCCAAGCTGTACTCATCTCCTAATGTTCTTAATGAGGTTCTTGATATTGTTTAGTAAGTAATGTGTCTAAACTTCCAAAGAAGGTGCCATATAGAAAAATAAATTTAAAGGTGCAGATACTTCATATTGCCTTTCTTCAGTTCAATAAATTTAAAGGTACAGATAATTACAGGTACACACGATAGTGTACATATCAAGGGGAGGAGCTTTAACAGATTTCCAACTGTGCACTATGGATAATGTTGGCAGCAGACGATACATAGTAAAGAGGGGGAATGTTGTAGATTATGCGAGTTCAGAGATGAAAGATCCTGATAGACAAAAGGCAATAGGGGAATTTGATCAAATGCCCCAAATTTGACTTGGTTAATGAAATATACCCCCTCTTTCATATTCCTTTATAAATACCCCGACCTGTGAAAAGACCCAAAAAAAAAAAACACTTTAGGGCATTTAGCAAGTCAAAAGTCCTCTCCCCTCAAACCTCACATCCAGCAAGAAGAGAAGAGACCTCGCCTGAAAGGGAGCATGCTGTCGCCAGAGAAAGAGCACGACGTCACCAGAGAATGACCACGCCGTCGCCGGTTGCCTCAGCCGCCATCTCCTCGGGTACCAACTTCTCCTATCTTCTCCTGTCTAGCTTTGATTTTTTTTTTCACAAATGCATATTTTATTGTCCAATAAATGGGTTGGACAGGTCTTAAATAGTTGAAAGATGCATATAATATCTAATCCAACCGTTATTTGGAAAACAAATATAGATTTGATGAATGTGAGTATTTTTTTTGGTAAATGTTGCACCACGGGTTGCACCGAGTGTCGCACATAGTGTTGTGCCATCTAATACTAATTTCATTCATGGCAGGGTCGACTTTGTGTCCAATGCTTGTGTGGTGTGGTGGAGAATGGAAAGTGGATGATAGTGGTGGTTGGAAGTTCAACCCTTCAAATCTCAGGTTGGTGTTATTGTCAACCGATATGTCCTACAATACCTTATTGAAGAAGCCTTATTGAAGAAGATGTTCATGATTGCATATGTGAGTTTGATTGATTTTGAGATATCAATAACCACTTTGTATACACCAAGCTCGAGTCAACTCCGACGTGAAGGCACTATTTTTTCACAATCTTGAGGAACGTGGTTCTGCCCCTATTTGTCTTATCATAAACAAAAGAGAAGGGGTTCCTTCACCACCAATGACATTTGATTCAGCCACCGGCAGTAGTTATGTCCCCCAAACAATCCCAACAACATAAACCGTTGTGAAATTTTGTGTAGGTCACATGTTGTTGGCGACTATGTTACCTGGACTCGGGTACGAATGTCGAGTACGGGTACATATCCAAGAGTCAGGTCCTTCAAACTCATAATTGAAGGACACAATGACTCGGCTAAAAATGATCCAAATTTTGGATACGGATACGGAGATATGACTACTAAAATAAATACATTTGAATATGATTTCATAAAAAGACACATCATGTAATTAAATTTGTATGGCTTCATAAAAGACATGTAATTAAATTTGCATGGTTTCATAAAAAGACACTATCTAATTAAATTTGTATGATTTTATAAAAAGACACAGTTGCAATAAAGTTTGCATTGTTTCATATATTTAAGCTTATAATTAAATTTGCATTGTTTCATAAAAAAAATATCATGTAATTAAATTTGTAAGGTTTCATAACTTTACTACCAATCCACCATATTAAAATAAACTATCTACTTCACTACCACACAAGGTAGTCAAAGGCGCAAGGCGCAAAGGGTCCAAATCGCCCGAGGCGCAAGGCGCACTTAAGGCGCGCGCCCGAGCGACACGAGGCGCAAAAATTATATATATATATATATATATATATATATATATATATATATATATATATATATATATATTCACATCGGATTCTACATTGATAAACATGTGTGCTTCAAATTCTCCCATGTCTAGGTTGCAATCACTTTGAATTGAGTGAGTGAGAGAGAAAACAATAAAAAAAAAGTACATCAGTTCAAAAAATAGTCTAAAAACAGTACAACAATTAAAAAAATAGTCTAAACATGTTATTTTTTCACAAGATTTTCAAGGCGCGCCTAGGCGCGCCTTAGCTATTCCAAGGCGCTCGAAAAAGGCGCATCTAGGCGCGCCTTTGGTGCGCCTTAAGAATTGTGCCTCGCCTGGAGTGCCTTGAGGCGCTCCCCCTGCGCCTAGGAGCAAGGCGCGCCTTTGACTACACTGCTACCACATTAAAATAAACTTTCTACTTTATTACCAGTCTTTCGATTTTTACCATAAAGGACCATGAAGGATCCGATTATCACTATGGAGGATCAGGTACGGATTCCATACCCATACCCATGTCCTACCCGGTGGACACGGGTACTTCTCCTAAAGTGGAGAGTCCAGGTAACATAGGTTGGCGATAGTATTCATGCTGATGAAATAGTAACTCCCTCTCAAGTTGGTCAATATGTACGCGGGTTGGAAGACATTGACAATGGAATGCCTTCGATGCCTTCCACACATGAGAGAGTTAACATCAAGATCTCACACCACTAATCGAGTTTCCTCTTGGAGTTGATCTAGATCATATGGCAACAAACAATGATCATGAATGAAATGCCCATTGATCCACAAGGTTTCATACTTGTTGTGTGCAATCTCATACGGATCCATCATTATCTAACGAGCAAAGCTCCAAGGGCAAAAGTCAAGATTGTGAACATGGATCGCATGGCTCTACTCATCCAACATTGTGTTTAATGTGGAAGAAGGTTAAATCTTCACTAGCAAGAGAGCTCTCCAAAATAGGTTGGCACATTAAGCAATGAAGCAAAATGAGTTCAAGGTGATGAAATCTGATACACAAAGGATGGTTTCAACTGCAAAGATACAAACTGTAAGTGGAGGCTAAGGGCTACGAAGTTGAAGGAGACGGATTGTTGGATCGTCCGTAAATATGAGAATACACATACATGCTCCTTGGCTATCCATAATTACGATCATCGCGAAGACAGAAGTAGAGTCGCTGATGCACTTATGAAGAACCATTACGAACAAGTTGATCATGCCCATCCACCAAAATCCATTATTTATGAGATGAGAGAGACGTATGGTGTGAATCTTGGATATGACAAAACTTGAAGATCCAGGGAAGTTGCACTAAGCATGGTTCGTGGTACTCCCGAGGAGTCCTATGCCACATTACCGCCATACCTTGCAATGGTTGAGAGAGTAAATCCCCGTAGACTAACGTCATTGATCATTGATGAAGACGACTACTTCAAGTATTGTTTTATGGCTCTTATGCGTCCATCTGCACCTTCCCATCTGATATTTGTCCTATAATTTCCACAGATGCTTCCACCTAAAGGGTAAGTATCGGGGCACGTTATTCTATGTTGTCGGTATGGATGGAAACAACCAAATCTACCCACTACCATTCATGATTGGTGACACAGAGAATCATGCGCCATGGGAATGGTTTTTCATGAAGATCCGAGATGCAATTGGAGATTTCCCAGAGTTGGTTGTAATTTTAGAACACCATAAATCAATTGAGAAGGGTGCCAGAAGGTTTGGCCTAACGCTCACCCGGTATATGCATGTGGAACATGAAGCTTAATTTGACTTCAAAGTTCAAAGGTGTACATGTGGAGGAGCTTTATTTTGCAGCGACTAAGGCATATAATGAAGCTCGGTTCAACCACCTAATGAACCAAATTCTTCGCACGGATGCACGCATTCATCATACCTTTGCGAGTCTGGGTTGGTGTGAAGTTGGCACGATGTCACTTCCATGGTCGACGATGTCGCATAATGACCACCAATACTGCATAATCCATTAACTCAAAGCTCAAGGAGCTACGAGAGTTCCCCCCTACATGTTTATTGGAACAAATCCGATATATGCATCAAGATTGGTTTTAAAAAAGAAGGGAAGCTACGGCGAAAATGAATGGTCCACTTACCGATTCGGCTGAAAAGGAGATTTGTGCATGGGATGAGCTAGTACAGTACATGCGAGTTCAAACAATAAGAATGCATTATTTTTATGTTATACATGAAGAACAAGATAGGTCAATGGAATTATCAATTGGACGTGTTCTTGTCAAGTGTTTCATCTCGAATGCATTGTTTTTATGTAATACATGAAGAACAAGATACCTGCAAGTCTTGAGATTGTCGACTGTAAAGGAACATGATACCTGCAAGTCTTGAGATTGTGTCCGATCCTTTCACACATTCCACACTTTCTCCTATTTTTCTCATCCTCTCCTTGCGATGGAATTCGACTCTTCCTAGGTCTTCTACTAGGGTGATGCGTAATTGGTGGGATGACAACTCTATTGGACACATCATCAGGGACCAACCAACTCTTTCTTTGACCGACCGAAAATATTGGATCTACATACGCCGACCTACCTTAGTGACTCAACTTTGTAATATCTTTAAATGAGGGTGTATGGATCAATGTTTCTTTCTCTGCATGCTTTTAGGGCATGTGCACATCTCGAAGTGAGGGTTTATAGATCAATGTTCCTTTCTCTACATGCTTTTAGGGAATGTGCACAAAGGAGATGGTCGAGATGAAACACTTGACAAGAACACGTCTGATTGAGAATTCCATTGACCTATCTTGTCAAGTGTTTCATCTCGAATGCATTGTTTTTATGTAATACATGAAGAACAAGATAGGTCAATGGAATTCTCAATCAGACGTGTTCTTGTCAAGTGTTTCATCTCGACCATCTCCTTTGTGCACATTCCCTAAAAGCATGTAGAGAAAGGAACATTGATCTATAAACCCTCACTTCGAGATGTGCACATGCCCTAAAAGCATGCAGAGAAAGAAACATTGATCCATACACCCTCATTTAAAGATATTACAAAGTTGAGTCACTAAGGTAGGTCGGCGTATGTAGATCCAATATTTTCGGTCGGTCAAAGAAAGAGTTGGTTGGTCCCTGATGATGTGTCCAATAGAGTTGTCATCCCACCAATTACGCATCACCCTAGTAGAAGACCTAGGAAGAGTCGAATTCCATCGCAAGGAGAGGATGAGAAAAATAGGAGAAAGTGTGGAATGTGTGAAAGGATCGGACACAATCTCAAGACTTGCAGGTATCATGTTCCTTTGCAGTCGACAATGTCAAACCATGTCGGTCCATCAACGTAGGTTGTTTGATGAGTTGTAGTTTCGGTCTACCATTATATGACTGGCTTGTAAACTGGGTACGGATTTTGTGTTATTTTTCAAACATTGTTGACTTAATTCTGGAATATGGATTATTATGTCTATATTGTAACATGTTAGGAGTGATGTGATATTTTGGCGACAAATAATGTGCCAACGTTGCACCAGGAATTGCCTAAGTTGTTGCACCAAGAACGCCTGGGTGTTGCACCAGGTGCCGTACCTTCTAGTGCATTGACATTTTCAACCTAGAGATGCAACGAAATCCAATTTCTTTTTATTTGTCAAGAAAAAGTTTTTTTCCAGATTAGGATTGTTCTATTAGTTCTAAAATTTGAGGCTATGTGTTACAATTTTGCATTGTCCCTTTTTTCACCAACAATTGCCTGAAACATATATTTGAAGAAAAGTTGAGCAATATTTTTTCGCAAAGCAATTCTACTGAAACTCCATACCACCACATTTATCAATCAAACTAGCACCAATAATCTATACTACTATATAATAAGAAAACTTGAGGCTTCACCGTGGAATTTTTTATTCCTAAAATACCCTTATCTACGTTTACTACTTAAAATTGTTCATTAAATTTAACATGGGTAGTTGGGTAATTACGTGTGAAAAAAATTAAAGGGGATTGTTGTTTACTCTTCCAAAATGTAAAAAATTAAAGGGTTTTGCTCTTCTCAATAGTAAAAAAATGAAAAACTTATTATTTGCTCTTCCCAAATAATATGAAATATGTGCAAGGCACGTGCATATATATTATATACTAGTTCAGTTTAGAGAAGCAAGCTACAATTACAACAATTTGCTAATGTGTGAAAAAAACGAACACATGATAGACAGGCAATAAAATTTAGAATGCATCAATGTTGCCCTGGGTGTTGCATACCAGATGTTCTCCGGTGATGGCGTCCTCCCTCTCCAGCTTTCTCAGTACTTCTTGCTGGATTGGACGACGTGAGGTTTGAGAGGAGGGTGGGCATGTAGTTTTAGTTTGCTAAATGTTTTAGTTTTAGCTTGCTAAATGTCCTAAAGGATTTTTTTGTCTTTTCACTGGTCAATTTGGGGTATTTTTAAAGGAATATGAAAGAGGGGGTATATTTCATTAACCAAATCAAATTTGGGGTATTTGACCAAATTCCCCAAGGCAATATAAGTGAAAACATCTTCCCAACGAGGTAAAAAAATATATAAAATAAAGCTATAATAGTTGAGTGAACAATATATACTTTTCTGGCATAAGAAACGCCTAACATCAGCAGTTTCTATTCTCCAGAAAGAAGCAGATAGACTCCTCTCTATTTACTTATTTCCCCATGATATCCCCTCCCACCCCGTTCCAAACCCCAATCCACCATGCTGTTAACTCCAGCTGTATTGCCCACCATCCAACGGTCCAACCTCCTCCCTCTCACTAGGAAACAAGGACACTACACAATCAATCTTGTGTCCTGGTTGTGCCAAGTAGGACATGACATGGAGAAACAACAATCGGCTCCATGTTTTACATCTGTTCTGCAGAGCCATGTTCATCTCCATGCACCAGCTCTATCATAATAGAGAATTCTGTTAATACCAGTATATATTGATGTTTAATTGCCTGATACACATGCAAAATCTTCACAACCCTTTTTTCAGAATGCTTCCAATTCATATCCTGTTTCTGATTTAATTTCCAAACAGTCACCAAGTAATATATAGCCACAAGGAACTCACAAGGTACAGTAGCAGCTCCCCAAGAACATTTAGCTTAATTTAATAAACAGTTTATGTAAATATTATTCTACAGAAACAACAATAATATATTCAGCGTACCTGTCCAAACACCAGTTCGTTAAGATCACTCATGGACTGAGTTCTCTCCAGTAATCGAGCCTGCACTGTAAGGTTCATCGTCATGGGATGCAGTTAACGGGTTGAAGATAATAGATTGAGACGAAAATGGATCAAAAGGAGATCTAGGTACAAGGACTGCAACAGTAAAACCCAGGTGTTCTTCATTGCTACCAATCAAATTGACCAGATAATCTTGAAAGTTGAAACAGTGTAACAACTACTAATACAGCAATTACTAATGCTACGTGGCCATACACATACTTGCGCAGGTCAAATATGTGCATACAAAGAGTTGCAGACTACACAAAAAGCATAAGGTCAATATTTTGAAATCAAATGATCCTTGTTCTTGAACAATGACTATTTGACAATTATAAAAAACAGGCTTCCTTCCGAGTTGATTTCCCTCCCTTGAAGTCAGAAACAATCAAACAAAAATCATGGTTTTAAGTATCGTTACTGAGACCGTCAAAACTAACAAAACCAACCGAGTAAAAAACATTAAAACCCCGAAATTGCCAATACCATTATTCGTATGAACAGTCCAAAACCGACATAGAAACTGAGTTTTTGAACCTTGATAAAAACAGAGTGATAAAGATTAATTGGACATCCCACTATGAAGGACATTTTTGTAGCATACAGTGACACTTGTGGTCTACTAAAAAAAAATTTCAGACATATTGAATCCAGTTAGAATAAAACACAAACAGAATACACAGAGAAGTTTGTAACATGAGCATAAAGCATATAACTTGAATTTAGATGCAAATGAAAAACCAACTAGCATATGAATGAGAAGGTCATGCATCATTGAGCAAACATACTTGTAGAACAAAGTCTTTGAACTAAAAACCCTGGCACAAATGTAGCACGTCAGATACATGAATTTTGAGTTATCCGCATGAGAACATGACTATATATGTGTTAATTTGTCAAGATGCACGTAATTATAAAAGCAGTATATGCTAGATTTTGTATTTGTACATGGAAAAACCTTAACAAAGATAAAGGAGAACACAATTTTTGCAAAAAGGGAATACCACAAAAAATGTAGAAAACATTCGAGCTAATCAAATTCCATCACATGATGTTTTCATAAAGGTTTTCTTTCTCAAGCAATTGAAGTTTAATATTCTCCCTGCATATAGTACATGAGATATTTACTAATTGGAGGACCTGGCCATTACCACCAAAACATTTCCCTAAAGCTGAATCAATGGCATTGGTCACTTCCCAAAAGGCCATCTCTCTGTGAGTGAAACTTTCTTGGGATCATCAATCTACTAAAGCGATCTAAGTTGACAAACTCTTCTTAAAACGTTGCACTATTTAAATGGCTCAGTCAAAGTAAACTCATAACATTCCTAAAAGTCCAAAAGAAACTAACCAATTCTGAATAGTAGTACGACATGTTTTTTTATAAGACATCCATTTGCATTTTGATAACCAGAGAAAAAGATCTATGAAAATCTCCAGTTTCAGTTGTTGATAAAGCAAAGGATCAAGACGTATCAGTATCAATATGGGGGCTCCATGACTATGGGTATAGGAATGGACAGTTCAGATGGTCACTGATCGTAGTATTAGGCTTCTGAACATTATAAAAGATAAAATACTTACAATTATAAAATTATACAAAATGAAATGTCAGAACTTGAAATTATTTTGAGTTAGGTACCCCAAATCTTGATAATTGCAAAAAAAATCCATCAAATTCCAACCAATGTAAGTTAAGAGTCTCCTTTCCTCTCAGTTAGCCAAAATTAACCCAACCATTGGGTTAATGGTGTGAATACTATTTTTCCCTCCCTCGTCCCTCCCATTGCCCTTCGTCTACCATGAGCTCAAGAAGAACCTTTGAAGCTCCATTACCTACCACGGTGAGGAACCCATGAACCCAAGAAGAATTCATTGCCTACCATGAACCCGTTTCTACCATGAGCTCAGACAGAACTCATGACCAAGGTTCGCAGTATCGGTCTTGGATGCTTCTTATATGAGTTTAGCTACGGCAATTTTGGATCGAAGTTTCGTAGTTCTTGGTTGCAAAAAGACAAAAATGATAAGGAATTATTTTAAATATTTGGTACATTTAGAAATAATCTTAGGTACTTTTTGTTGTTTCCCACTAGTTTTAAATGGAAAAAATATGCAACATTGTTAAATTACTCATCCGCAATAGATATTTTTGTTTACGACTTGCTTTTATACAAAATACCCATATGATAGATAGATAGTTTTGAATGGAACAATATGAATGTGTATCAGCATTTTCATCTTCGACGTGATCAAATCATTGTATCGACATTTTATTTTATTTTTTCATATTTCTCTCTTTTTCTTTTAATTTTATTTTTCTTAATTGACTGGGAAGGAGAGCCACAATTTGGGGACTGGCAGGTACTCGAGGGGGTGAATATAGGAGCGGACATGCCAAAACAATATGCTATGGCCAATAATGTGAACCTTGCTCATGACCTCATTTGTCTACCATGAGCTCAAAAGCTTGAGCCCAAGAAGAAAGTATTGACTACCCATGAGCCCATTAATTGTCTACGATGAGCTTGATCAAGAAGAACTCATGTGTTTATGAGTTCAATAAGAACCCATTGCCTATCATAAGAAAATGGCAAGGAAGAAGATAATGGCAAGATTGTCAAAAGAAATAATCATGTTAAACAGTTGACAGAATATTCCCTCAACAAATGAATTAATTTAACTAGGGAGGACTATTAACTCACATTGTTAGGAATTTGGGGAGTTCTCCACAATTACCAAGATATGGGATACCGAACTCTAAATATGGAATATTTAAAAGAGCTATATCAACAAAACCCTATTATTTGTGTAGTTATATGTTGGTTTAAGTGAATAATTGCATGATGATTTCTATGAAATTATAACATGGTATACTCATAATTAATAAGAAACATCCATGTAAAGCATGGAAAAGTCTCTTAAATCATGAAAATGGAATCAAACAAAATCAAGTATATTTGTCCAGTTTTGGCCAAATTTTGGCATGTTTCAGGCAGCTAAGGTTGAAAGTTGAAACAGACTCAATATTGGCTAACACTATGTAACATGGTTTTTGAAGTGTTAAGAAACTAAAACTTGGCCAGGTTCAGGGTGTTTCCAGCCTGCTTCAGAAAGTTTCTTCCTCTTTCAGACCGAAAAAGACCTGAACTAGCTGAGAAATTTTGAAATTCAGCTCATGCTCCACTTCTGTATCTTCAGTTAGGGTCTGTCAAACCCAACCTGGTGGGGGCCATACTTATTGGTATCAGCCAATTCTTAAACCTTGGATAAAGCCCAAGAACAGGATTTATGTCTACAAACAAGATTTGAAACAGACATGCACTTGCTATAAATGAAAGGTCATGCCAATTTTCTCCAAGAGGGGTGTTATATATCAAAGGCCCTGCATGAACATGTAAAGGTGGTGGAACAAATCAAAACAGTGGTCTTAAAAAGAGTTCATTATCTGAAGATGCAATCTTCAGATATACACATGCCAAATTGATATAAGGAAGACTCGTTCTAGTCCCATTTGAGTCGATGTCCCGCACATAGGACAGATAGGTATGTGTACTTTTTGAATTATTAGAATAATATATATTTCGTTGGTCTGCAATTTTTAAATTGATCAGTTCTTTCAGAGTATTGAAACAGAAAAAGGGCTTAGGCTTCTCAACTTTGTCCCTGAGAAAAAGGTTTTGGTTCGAAAGTTCTTCCTAAAGGCTTTTGGCAGTACTTGCAATAGAGGTATGAATGATCACTACCAGAAGCATCTGACTGATTTTTCTATTCGAATTATATGAACTGAGTGCCATTTGATAAGAAAGATCGAACAAGGGGGAGGGATATGGAAAGGATGAAGTAATGAAAGAGAAGTCATTGCTAGTAGTAACGACTGTCACGATCCATTGGATCATATAGAATCCATGTCCCAGGAGCTGAAGCAAGCACTCTGCATATTGTATGAAAGAGTCACATTTGAGTAGACACGTCGGCTGGTGATTCGAGTAGACATGTCGGCTAGTGGAGGTTCTGGCGTTGGTCTCTGTGAAAGGTCCTATTGCTTATATAGGGCTTTCACAATTCCAATTATACCTATTTTGCTACCACTATAGTAGATGCGCTTAAAGTACACACAGGACTCCAACTATTATGGATCACTCTAATTTATATTAATGTTCTCCATCTAATGCTTGCTTATATGCATTCATTCTTCAGAAGAAAGAGCTTGTGAGATGCCAATTATAGTTAGAAAAAGAGATGCACTTCACCTTTACACCTTCAGGGAAACAGAATGCTGGTATGTCACTCTCTCTCGTTGCTACTCGCTCCCCAGGAGGGTACTTAAATAAGATCTGTCATGACCAAAAAGACACTACTGAAGGACAAAAAAAGAGTAAAAGAATTTCATAAGAGTTAAAAAAAAATGGCAAACATATAGAGTTAGCACAACTGAAGAGATCAAGATGTGTCTTATCAGTACATCATGCAAAATCACATTAAGACCATGGTTCGGAGTATCGGTATCGCATTGAATCGGTTGGTTCCAGTAGTTTCGGCGGTTTCACTATCGGTTTTGATAGAGGTATCATCCGATACATGGACTATAATTAAGACTTACATAACAGCAAAAAAGAATTGCTAGCATCAGTATGACTAAACATCATCATCCAAGCCTTCTCCCATAAGAGTGGGGTCGGCTATGGAGCCATAGGAAAGCCAGTTGCCAAACTGACGTCAACCCTGTATATCGATGCCAAATTCGTAGTCAAGGTAGCTATAGATAACTTTCAACTATATGGTGTTCTAAGATGTTCTTTCATGTATTTTGGTAAGTAGATGTAATAAATTTAGTAACGCCGTGGGTTGGGAATATTGAAGTTTTTCCAGTTCTTAGTGGAAACAGTAAACAAATAACCCAAATTATAAACCAGGTGAAAGAATTCCCGGTATTAACATTCCATATATTTATATAGCATGTCATCTTATTGGTGTCTATATAAGTTTAGAAAGAGGTCAACTGCATATTTTAAAGTCTTAAAGTTAAGGAACCTTTATCATACATAGTTAATATCAAATCTCTTACGTTGTTATTTATGAATATCATTTTATTGGCCTTAAAATTTGTCTTAGCAAAATATGTACAAATGGACGTGTGATGGTAGGTAATTTAACATAGTATTGTAACATCACATATTCATCTAAATTATAGAAATAATAGAATACAGGTACATGCGTAAGTTTAACTGGATAACACCGTACATCAATAATATAATATACATGTTAAGCTAGAAAAGGCAATCAAGCCACTTTCAGAGTACATGTAACAATGAAATAAAGCAAACATGTCTAGGAAATACAACTAAAAAATAATGTTTGGTTTACTTTTTAATCTGAACAGACCTGGGGTTCCAAAGTGGGCGTGGCCACTTGATAATCAATCTTCCTAAGATCTAGAATTTCAGATTCTGCGACCTCTGTCTCCCAAGTCTTTCTTTTTGCAAACACCTTCTCAATAACCTCAACATTTGCATGGGAGTGAAGACCTACAATGATGAAGTGCTCAAAGAGTGATGTGGGTTCCTTATGTTCTCTGTGATCCTGCAGAAGGGTAAACCAGTAAAGCAAGCATCATATTAATATGAATCCAAAGGCCATGAAATAAGATGGCAGGCTTTCCAAAGATATCAAATGGATTTCCCTTATACATAAGACCAACGAAGAAGATTATCAGAGCCACGAATTGTATATCTTATATATTTAGTATTTATAATACGAGATGAACAAAAAAACAGTAAGTTCTCTCAGTAGGGATCATATCTGTCTTCGACACAAATAAAGGTGGTCTCTGAACAAATTGCCGATCACTTTGTAAAATTTTGCCAGTGTTGCCCTGACCTATGACATCCACTCAGGCATAATATAATGGAATTTCCTAGATTGAATTCTCAAATTTTAATGTATTGTCATTATGTTAGTCCCTCAACTATAGGTGAAGTGCAAGTGATCCAAAAGCAGGGATTCTCCCATTTCTCCTTATTGATAATTTTAGGGTTATTTACACTAACTACCCCCTAAGTTTTGGACTTATTACATGGGGTACCCCTATTTTTAAACTAATTACACTGACCACCCCTATGTTTTATGTTTATTACACGGGATACCCCTACTTTAAGATAAAAATGAAAAGTTATAACACTAACTACCCCTATTTTTTTTTTTAAATTCTAAAGGGAGGGGGGGTCAATGTAATTAGTTTAAAAGTAGGGGTACCCCGTGAAATAAGTCCAAAACTTAGGGGGTTAGTGTAAATAACCCATAATTTTATACATAGCAGATCCTCTTCACATTTGTTCATATATGCTAATGGTTTATTCTGATACTGAACACACTTACCTTCCAATTATGCCCCTTGGCCACTAGCCAGTTTAGCACAATTGTGAATTAGCTGGTTTCTTTGAAGTTTAGACAAAATTCCGTAAGTGTTCAAAAATTCCATCTTCTTGACTGTCCTCCCCATATCTTGTTGATGGTGACTTGGGAGTCTCCTTCCAGCCCCTCTTATGCCATACTTTCCTTGACCAAGAATTTGACACAGTCACTGACTAAGAGAATTTGGCTTACAGTTGACCGGCCTTGTAAATTTCAGTTAATATTTGCTAATACTTCTCAATAAATGGTTGTGCGCCATAGAGGACCAGTTTTGATGCAAGATCTCCTAGGTGGTGACAATGATGTTGACAATGAGATTTCAAAAGGTGAAGCAGTTACAGGCACGGTATCATAGAATAGAAAGTGGTAGGTCCTGGGGTTGTATCGTTTATCTCCGCATTTCCTAGAGTGCGGTCACCACATTGAAACTACTTTTACCATCTTCCACACAAGGGAGGCATAGAGCTTAGGGTGTGACAGCTTAAGATTAGGGTACAACAACAACAACAACAAAGCCATACCAATTTTTTTGGGAAAAGGGAGTTCCAGTGCTACGAGACTCCCGCTTAAGCAAGATCGGAGGGTCAAGATCTATGCAGTTGTTTACCTGACCCATAGGCAGAGCCAGGATTAAAATTCTGGAGGGGTCGTGCTACTACATATAAAAATACTTAAAGTTATCATGTTAATTGAATTTCAATAGCAAAAAATATACTAAAACTCAAACAAGAATGAGCAAAAAGGAAAGTCAATATTTTTTTCAAATTGTTACAAAAGAGGAAGCAAAAAATTATACATAAATATGTAAAACATTTATTTAAGAGAGATAAGATTCGAACTTATACCTCCCAATTAAAAGTCCAAAGCACTACCACTGGAGTTAGCTTATTCTTTGTACAATAAAGGACCAAACTAAAATATATTTTAAAAGTACAAAAAAATTATATATAGTAATCAACCTTTTTTTTTTTAATTAGGGGGCCATGCACCCCCCCCCCCCCCCAACCCTATATAGATCCGCCCCTGCGCTGACCAAACATGCATCCTCCATGATGCAAGTAGCAAGCCTTACCATTGCGCCAGGCGATGCCCTCTTTAAGCTTAGGGTGTATTCCGCAAACAAAAACTTGGACATAGACTAGGAAAGCAATGGAACTACCCTACTTGCCATAACCATATTTAGCTTTTGGAAAGTATAGTACTTGTAGAACCCACACTATAAGTTCTCGCTTTTTGTATTATCTACCAAAAGGTAAAGATCCCCACTATAAAACTGTTTATCACCTACGTTGCACGAATGCGAACATGACACGACATAATACGACTCGATGTATTCCAGTATATTTTGGAGTGTTTGCGTTCTCCGACACGACATCACTGTTCAAATTGCTACAAAAGGCACACAATGTCTGCCACCTTTTTGACAATTACGACAGGTCAAACTAGTTTCAACTTTCAACTTACAACAATCTATAGTTTAAGAAAAACAAAGTAATAAATCAAATAAAACCCTATCGATCTGCTTGGTAACGGTGTTTTCATCGGTTTTGGAGTATTTTTGAACCGACCGTTTATGAAGTGTTTTAAAAACCGCTGCTTGTTTTTTTTTTTTTGAGACACTAGTTTTGGTCGGCTCAAAAACCTCCTAAAACCGGTGTAATGTAATTTTATGTGTCTTTATAAACACCCCAAATCGACAGGTTTTGAGAAATTTATTATTCTATTACATTTATATCATCACCAAAAATATATAATAATGAACTATTAATACCGTACCCTATTTTTTCTTTTTCATCTGTGTTCCCTTATAATGTTTCCAAAGTACGACTACTTTCTCCAATAAGTTCTTAAAATCTTTCTCTCCTACTTTTATCCAGTTGTTTCTATTATTTCATGTATTTCTATTATTTTGATCAAATGTGGACTACTATTTCTTCCAAACTACAGCTTTTTCGATAAGTTCTTAAAATCTTTCTCTTATATTTTTATCCAGACGATTCTATTATTTCATGTGTTTTTATTGTTTCATGTGTTATTTTTATTATTTCATTTGTTTCTATTATTTTATTTATATATGGACATATAGGTAATTTTATTCGTATAAAAAAATTTCAGAACCGCTGGTTAATAAAGGCAAATTATAAGGGCACTGCACATTTTACTCGGGGCTAGCCCATTTCAAAATTAGAAAAAAATACAAGTTTGTCATCATGAAAGTTACTCGGGGCTAGCCCACTGTAATACTCAGGACTGTCAAAATTTTGACAGTCCTACCACTTGGAAGGACTGTCAAAATTTTGACAGTCCCATTTCTCAAAATTACAAGTTTCCCAAAGTTACTTGGGGCTAGCCCAAATTGTTATAATCAGGACTGTCAAAATTTTGACAGTCCTACCACTTGGAAGGACTATCAAAATTTTGACAGTCCTACAAATTGTTAGGACTGTCATAATTTTGACAGTCCCACAAGTTATGTGGACTGTCAAAATTTTGACAGTCCTAATTTTAACCCACTGAAAATTTTGTATAAAACTAGGACTGTCAGGATTTTGACAGTCCCACAAGAAATGAGGACTGTCAAAATTTTGACAGTCCTCATTTGGGGTAGCCCAAATTGTTATTATCAGGACTGTCAAAATTTTGACAGTCCTCATTTGGGGCTAACCCAAATTGTTATAATCAGGACTGTCAAAATTTTGACAGTCCACATAGCTTGTGGGACTGTCAAAATTTTGACAGTCCTACAAATTGTTAGGACTGTCATAATTTTAACAGTCCCACAAGCTATGTGGACTGTCAAAATTTTGATAGTCCTAATTTTAACCCACTGAAAATTTTATATAAAACTAGGACTGTCAGGATTTTGACAGTCCCACAAACAATGAGGACTGTCAAAATTTTGACAGTTCTCATTTTAATTGTCAGGATTTTTTTTAAGTTTATTTCTATTTAGTTAGTTTTGGATTTTGATTTTTTTTATGTAGTTTAATATCAAAAATAAAATATGTTATCATTGAACCCAAAAAAAAAAAAAAATCTACCGTACGAATATTACGTCTGCCGTCGATCAGACTTCAAACGGCCATAACTATTTGTTTTCAAATCGTTTTTGGTCACACAATAGGTCTATTTGTATGTTTTCGACGAGAGTAACACAATTCGTGTAGAGAGAATTTTCATCCGAAGTAAGACGTACATATTACAGACAAAAATATAAAATATAAAACTTTAAAGTATCATAACTTTTGACTGGGAGATCGAAACAAGCTCCAGTTTGAGCCAAAATGACCGTATGGAAAAGTACTTCGGGATAAACCGTTTCACCGTTTGACGGACTTCCCAAATTTTTAGAATCGCAAAAAAACGATGTTTCGACCTCCAAATTGTACTTTTGGTAAAAAAAAAAAAAAATTTTTACAAAATATTTAATGTACCAATAATAAATTTACTATTTTAAATAACTGAATACTTTAACAAATTTTAAGGATAGAAATTTTAAGGATATTTTGAAATTGCCCCCCCCCCCCCCCCCCCCAACAATTAACAGAAAAAAAAAATTTAGGACTGTCAAAATTTTGACAGTCCTACCAATTTGTAGGACTGTCAAAATTTTGACAGTCCTAAAAATTCAACATACATTTTTAGGACTGTCAAAAATTTGACAGTCCTTCCAATTTGTAGGACTGTCAAAATTTTGACAGTCCTAAAAATCAACATTTTGACGGTTCTTCTATTTTTTCATTTTCTTTTTTGGTTTTGACGGCGACGACGACGGGAGGGGCGGCGACGGGAGGTTGAGGTGGAGGACGGGGGAGGAGGCGGAGGAGGACGGCGGGAGGGGGGAGGGCTCCGGTCGGGTAGGGAGGGTTTGGGAGGGTTTGGAAGTAGTGGGCTAGTACGAGTAAAATGTTGGGTTAGTATAAGTAAAAGTTCCTCTTTAGTGGGCTAGCCCCAATCCTGGGCTAGCCCCGAGTAAAATGTGCAGTGCCCTTATCAAAAGAGTAAAATGTGCAGTGCCCTTATCAAAAGGCTTAATAAATTACCAAGCAAGGTTGGACTGGTTTAAAAGTCGCTACTTAAAACCATCCAAAACCGGATCCCTCGTAACTGCTCATAACCAGTACTCTAAAGATACCTCATAACCGCCACCCCTAAAATTGCCAAGCAGATCCTAACAAAATCAAGAAGACTCGATGTTGTACCTTTGATTTGGATTGGATCTGGTACCACTCCCGTTTCTGGTTGGCCATCAGCTCCAGGTTCATCGACGCCCTCATCCCCTTCTCCCTGTCCAAATCCCCTCCGGCGGGACCCCACCGCCACGCCCGCTGCATCTGCCGCCGCCACCGCTGGAAGCTCCCTTTCCCCACGTGCGTCCTATCCGCCACCGCCGCCGGATCCCCCTCGGCGTTTCCGCTCCGGCGATCCGATGGCAGTGGTCCCCCATACATTTCCGTTCTTATTCCGAACTATCTCTGCATTCGGAACGAAGGAGAGAGGGAGAGAGAGAGGCGACGACGTGTAGGAATTGATTTGGAAGCACGTGCAGAAGAGGAGCATATCATGCGGAGGTTTCTTGGGATGGGAGTGTTTTTTTTTTTTTTTTGGTTATTATTGTCTTGTTAGTTAGATTTGGTGTTACGTGTAGCAATGCAAGAAAGGGAATGTATTATTATATAACTAAAAAGGAATTCAAATATCACTTTCTAAAGAAAAGATCACATTCATATATATGTTATAATATAAAGAATCATATGATTTTGGTGTTAATGTACCAAGAGATCAAAGATTTCAATTATCATTTTGGGTGCTATATACTTAAAGTGCTTCTTTAAGTACGATACGCGTCCCATCCTCTCTCTTTTAGGCTGTTGATAAGGACACTACTAAATTTACTCTAGAATAGTCCAAATATTTATCATTGATAATTACAAGTTTGTCACTTTCAAAATTTACTGAAAATGTCCATTTTTAATTTTTTTTTATAATCAATACTGTCAAAATTTTGATAGTCACTACTAAATTTACTCTGGAACAGCCCAAATTTTACTATTGATAATTACAAGTTTGTCACTCCCAAAATTTACTCGGGACTGTCCATTCTTAATTTTTTTTATAATCAGTACTGTCAAAATTTTGACAGTCCTAAAAATTCAACATATATTTTTAGGACTGCCAAACTTTTGACAGTCCTACCAATTGAAAGGACTGTCAAAATTTTGACAGTTCTAAAAAATCAACATATATTTTTAGGACTGTCAAAATTTTGGCAGTCCTACCAATTGGAAGGACTGTCAAAATTTTGACAGTACTAACAATTTGTAGCACTGTCAAAATTTTGACAGTCCTGATTATAAAAAAAATCAAGAGTGGGCAGCCCCGAGTAAATTTTGGGAGTAGCAAACTTGTAATTATCAATAGTAAACATCTGGGCTGCTCCCGAGTAAATTTAGTAGTGCCCTTATCAACAGCCCTCTTTTATGGGTTGTTTAGACATAAGCCCCTCAAAATTTATCATTTTCGACATAAGTCCCATGAATATTACTATTGATAAGATACTTCTCAAATCATTATTTGTTTTGTTGGAGATGGAGATGTCTTTCACACACAAAGTGCGGAAGCAATATCTTGCAATCGAGCTTCTGAAAGCTACAAATTGACAAAAGAGTGGCAATAACTTGCAATCAAGCTTCTGAAAGCTATGGATTGACAAATGAGTAAAACAGTACACAGAAGAATTAACGAGGTTCGGCAATGTGCCTACGTCCTCGGATAATTATAATTCTTTACTTTCTTTCTCCACTAAGAATAGTAAGATTACAAATTACAAATTACAAACTCTCTATTGGCTACACTCAAAAGGCTCACAAACTCTCATACAAAAGTGTCACGACCCGCACCCGGGTGTTTGGGTACGAGTGTGTGGGTACGCCCAGCCTACGCCGCAGTGTCGGCGATAGAACGTTGTCTGGAACTAGTACTTATAACTAACACTTCATAATATAAAGGAAACAGATATTATACTTAATCACAAAACTAAGGTAGGTGAAAAAATGTTGTATATATATATGTGTGTATAAAGGTTACAGTACAAAATCTTGTATTCATAATTCATACAACTATAGTAAGTCCGCAAACTTTAACTATTGTCATAACTAGGTCTCCTACTTGCGGCCTTCCTCGATCCTCCAGCAGGTAAAATCAGGCTCGAAGCTATTTCCCAAAAATCCATAATAGATGAGACACAGGTCCTTCTAACTGCTACCTGAAATATTATACAATCATGATTGAACGAGTACAATTCTAATAGCAGTTTCAATACATGATAAGTACTATAAAACAATAACAGAAAAGTAGTACATGATGGATAAATAAACTGACATCAAGGCATAGTAAGAAATGAACAGAGAAAATAAATAAACAGATAATATGTCATATATCAATAAGGAATTCTATAGTCACTAAGTGTTTTGAAATACTAGTTCAATTATGTGATCGGCTTAGGATTGCACAATGGGAGCCGGTTAATCATACGTGAAGTGTATGGTTAGTCTTTGCACAGGAATTATATTTGCACAGGATTAGGGTATGATCACATGTAAACTAACATTTTTTCGTCCCGACTAGCATACAAGAATCACACAAATATCAGGTATTATACAAGATCAAAGTCTAAAAACGCAAAATATGCTAGTCCGTATTTCTTTGTGTCAGAAATCAAATACAACAATACTATATGTGTTATAGAAATTATCAGTAAGAAAACCATCAGAGACTATACTCGCCTGGGGTCCAAAGCGGGTGAAACAAGTCAGAGTGTGACGGGATCCAGATAACCTATATCATGAATAATTCACATTAATTAGTAAAAATATAGATTTAACCCACTAGATTTCTAGGTTAATTTTATGCTATTTCTGGTTTATAGATGGGACAAATATTTATATAAAAACTTAAGTATAAAAATAATGTATATATAAAATATATATATATATATATACATAGATTTATATATATATATATATATATATATATATATATATATATATATATATATATATATATATGATATATATATACATATATACAGATACATATGTAATACATAGATACTCATATATATATATATATATATATATATATATATATATATATATATATATATATATATAGATATAGATATAGATATAGATAATATATAGTATACATATATATGATATATATAGATATATATATATTACATATACAGTATACATATATACATAGATATATAGATAATATATAGTATACATATATATATATAAGTACATATATATATGTATATATGTGCTGCTGCGTGCAACTGCTGCTGCGTGCAACTGCTGCAGCTACTGATGCTGCTATTGCTGCTCTGCTATGCTGTTGTTGCAGCTACTACTGCTGCAGCGACTGCAGTTGCTGCTACTGCACTGCTGCTGCTCCTGCAGTTCCTTTACACACACACACACACACACACACACACACACACACACATATATATATATATATATATATATATATATATATATATATATCTTAGTTAGAGTTATAAAATAACATTGAAGAGGAATCAAGGGTTACCTTGCTAATATAGGGTTGAGGGAAGATGTGGGATGGTGAGTGAAGGAAGGTGGGGATGTGTTTATATAGGGGAGGAGGGAGTTGGATATTTTTATGGTAAATTTACCGTTGTGCCCTTAACCAATTCAATTTGGATTTTTTTTCTTATGAAGAGGAATCCAAATTGAATTTGACTTCCTAATTAGCCTAATTTAAATGAAGGTTACAAAAAGTATTGACACACTTTGGTGAAGAAGCACTCGAGTTAGAAGTACCGTCCGGAAGAACACCACAAGCAAGGAGCACCAAGAGCACAACCACTTCTAGCACCAAGATTACAAGGGAGGATTAACCAAACATCTCCCAAACCATCTCCTTATATAGCCATAAGGGAATGAACATTCTCCTCCAAAATTTATTTCATCCAAGGTTCATTAAGCTTGGAAACTCCAAAAGTCATTAGACTTTCTCCAAGGTGAATGAACATTGGGAACATCAAACCCTCTCTCCAATTAAGGAGGGATCAGCCAACAATTTCCTCCTTCCCGACTTAAGTGAAAGATTCTGTCATACCAGCTGCACTTCTACAAAAGATGTGCTTGTCTTTCGGTAAAGACTTAGTCATCATGTATGAGTCGTTGTCATTAGTATGGATATTCTCGATCTGAAGTTGCTTGGATTCCACCACGTTAAGAATTCAATGATATCTCACGTCAATATGCTTTGACCTTGAGTGAAAACTCGAATTCTTACTCAAATGGATAGCACTCTGGCTATCACAATAAAGAACATATGCTTGTTGTTCTTGACCCAACTCCTGTAGGAATCTTTACATCCATATTAGTTCCTTACATGCTTCTGTAGCTGCGATATATTCTGCTTATGTAGTCGACAGAGCAACACACTTATGTAACTTTGACTGCCAAGACACAACTCCCCTGAAAGAGTAACTAAATATCCTGAAGTAGAATTTCTGGAGTCAAAATCTTCAATCATATCGGCATCTGTGTACCCAATCAACACAGGCTTGTCATTTCCAAAGCACAATCTCACTTTAGAAGTACCTCTGAGGTATCTCAAAATCTATTTCACCGCTTTCCAATGCTCTTTATCCGGATTGGATAAGAATCTGCTGACGACACCAACTGCATGTGCCATGTCAGGTCTGGTGCACACCATCATGTGCATAAGACTGCCAACAGCTGAGGCGTATGGCACCGATGCCATCTCTTCCTTTTTTTTGTTGCTTGTAGGACACTGCCTTGAGCTGAGCAGAAAGTGATTAGCAAGTGGAGTAGCAACTGGTTTTGCCTTGTCCATATTGAACTTCTTCAACACCTTCTCGATATAACGTTCTTGTGATAACCACAGCTTCCCATTCTTTCGATCACGGGAGATATGCATACCGAGAATCTGCTTTGCTGGACCTAAGTCCTTCATTGCAAAGGACTTGCTGAGCTCTTTCTTTAATTTGCTTATCTTGTCACTGTCACGACCTACGGTCAACATATCATCAACATATAGAAGAAGTATAATCAGTTCACCATCAGAGTATCTTTTGACAAATGCACAATGATCAGAAGTGGTCCTCTGGAATCCTTGCTCAGTCATGAAAAGATCAAACTTCTTATACCATTGGCGGGGTGCATGTTTCAGTCCATACAGGCTCTTCTTTAGTCGACAGACTAGATCTTCTTTCCCTTTGACTTTGAAACCCTCTGGCTGCTCCATGTAGATTTATTTTTCAAGCTCTCCGTGAAGGAATGCAGTCTTCACATCTAGTTGTTCAACTTCTAGATTTAGACTTGCAGCCAAGCTGAGTACTACTCTGATAGATGTCATCTTCAACATTGGTGAGAAAATCTCTTCATAGTCAACTCCTTGCTTCTGACTAAAACCTTTTACAACTAGCCTCGCATTGTATCTTGGTTGTGACTTATTTTCTTATGTCTTCAGCTTATAGACCAATTTGTTCTTGAGTGCTCTTCTTCTTTTTGGTAATTTTACCAAATCATAAGTGTGGTTCTCATGCAAGGACTTCATCTCATCTTGCATGGCTTCCAGCCACTCCCCTTTTTTCTCGTGTGCCACGGCTTCTTGATAGCATTCAGGCTCTTCTGCATCTGTTTGCAATATATATTGTTGTGGATTGTAGAGGTTGTTAGGCTTCGGTTGTCTGTTTGATCTTCTCAGTTGAGGTTCTTCAGGAGCTTGCTCTTCTTGAACATTTTCAGGTACAATGTTATCATCATGATTGTCCTCGACGTGATCATGGATTACAGCTTCATTGTTCTCGACCGCATCCCCCATTTGTACCTGGGGCTTAGGAACTGGATGTAGGTCGATTGGATATTCCATTGAGCTATGAGCCTTTTCTTCCTTCTGAATATTTTCAATAGTTTGATCTTCAAATAAGACCACATCTTTGCTTCTTACAATCTGTAATCCCCCTGATTTTCAAATTTTGATAATATGGAATTTTTCCCCAATTTACTGTAATTTTCTGATATTTTTCTGGAATTAAATTAAGGTGTTTTATAATTAAAGGATTTTTAATTGTTATTAATTAATATTAAAATATTATGAAAATAATATTTTATGGTGTAAAATGAAAAACTAGAAATATGGTAATTTTCCGGGAATTTATTGGACCCCGGATGATTTTTAAAAAGCCTAAAAACTATTATTATTTAATTACTTATTTATTTAATAGGTTATTATTTTACATCAGACCGGCCCAAACCCATCAGACCGGCCCAAACCCATTAGCCTAGCCCAGCCCGCTCCCGACCGGGTCGGGTCGGGTCCGACAGACCCGTTCCCCGCAGACCCGCGAACCCGAACCCTTTCTCTCCCAGCCGAGCCTGCTCCCCGACTGTCCGCCTTCCGCCGCTGGAAACGGCCGCCACCCGCCGCCGTAACTGGCCGAGACTCTCCCCCTTCCTCTCCCTCCACCGGACGACTCCTCCGCTCCGGCTCCCCGTACCCGCCGGCCGTCCCTCTCCTTAAATCATCTATTTAAACCCTAGATCTCGCCGGAGCCGCACCTCACCTCTCTGCCGACCCTCTTCCGGCCGCCGACGACTTCACCTCACCGCATCCGCGCCGCCCCAGCCCGCAGTCTCCCCGGCCAGCACCACCCCCGCCGTGCCCAGCCCTCTCCCCTCCTCCCTCCGCCTGCGCCGTTTCCCGGCTGCCCTCCAGACCCCGAGCCGCCTCCGCGAGCTGTCCCTGGTCCGCCTCCGCTGCCCTGCCAACTCCGGTGAGTTCAGACCCGACACAGAGAACTCGACACAGAGGACACGGACACAGAGAGTTCGACACAGGAACCCTAAACCTAATTTCTGTGTCGGACACAGTGTCCAGGACACAGGACACGAGGATTAGGTTTTCTGGAGCTCACTTCAGGTATTCGTAACTTTTTGCTCGTAGCTCGGAATTCGATTCCGTAAATTGTATCGCGTAGCCTGTATGACCCTCTCGGTGCCCGGACAAACCGCTCGGGGCATCGCGTCCTGTGGTGATCGCACACCGCGATCCAAAAACAGGAAAGACTTGACCCTGTTTCACCCCGGTATCGAGTACGCCCCGCCAAACGGGACGACTTGGTCGCGTGCGGTCTTCACAGATACGTGCGCGTCGTTGATACGGACGTGCGGGTTTTCGCAGAAGCTGATTTGGATGTGCGTGCACACCGGAATCAGTGCGTATCCGCGAACACCGCTGAGTATCCGTACTTTCTGTTTCTAGCTGTAACTTAGTGTACACACGTCAGATCGAGACGAAATTTGCGTCATTGGACTCGTAGCAATATGCTGGTCCTGTGAGCCAAGTTTGGTTCGATTCTGAGAACGTTGACAAAATCGTGTGTCGTGGGCCCCACAGGCTCCATCCGACGGACGATTTTGAGAACGGCTCATCGGAATCCAATTCTGGAAGTTCCGTTGGGTTCGTATCATCGTTCATGACCTGTTGACACTAAGTTGGACTGTTTTTGAGACCTTTGACCCTGGCGCATTTTTCGGTGCAAAGCGGCCCACATTTGGACCCCGCCTTGACCCAAAAATGACGTTTTTGCCCTTGTCTCCAAATTGGACTCAAGGACAGGCGTTCCTAGCTGATTGAAGTGTTCTGGACCTGATGGTGATGTCTATTTCAGCAACCGGAGTACTGCTTGGAAATCCAGCTGAAGCCAGAGCAACATTTGGAACCGAAAATCCAGGCAAGTGTACCTTGCCATAAATGCAGTTTATTGATTCATTTTGATTCTCTTGCCTTAAATTCTGTGACTGTTGTACTTGCCCTATCCAGTACTTTATACCCAGGACACCTGACACAAAGCATGATATAGAATCTTCCTGATTTTCAAGGAGTTTCATAATAGGATATAGATTTCATGATTTAAGCTTATTTTCTTAGAACTTAATTAATGACTGACTGCATTAGTTCTAATCTTGCGTAACATGAACATTGAGAACTGTGACGTGAGATTTCATTGGGTGGGGAGAGTATTACCATATCAAGGCTGATTATATTATATATATATATCTGGTTATCTGGAAGTGTCCTAGTCTCTGACACAGAGCTTTGGCACCTGTACTGGCCCTTCGAGAAAACACTGCTATGGTTTCTTGTCACTGATCCTGTAGTAGTCTCAGCCTGAAGTATGATTAATAACTCTCAACTTGCATGATCACTTAGCTAGTTTAATTATTTACCCAGATTTGTTTGATAGCAACATCGGCATGCCACTGTCTTAAACTTATTAATTTCTTGTGCTTCTCTTGTGTTTAACATTTTGGTTGACTTGCATGCTCATTCACTGTATTATGGCTCGTATTCTTCTGTACCTTGTTACGTCCCGCTGAGGACCTGGTTTTGTTCTCCAGTTATAGCAGACGAGAGCTACCCTGAGGTGTACGGAACAGGGGCACTACTCGGAGCAGTACCTGAACCTGAGGACGAGGTGACCGCTGAGGACTTCTCCTGAACAACTGCTTAGCCTTGCTCAGTCTTTATGCCAAAATGGACTATTTCCTGTTTAATTAAACTCTTTATTTCCTGATTCTGAGAATATTGTAAACAGACTTAATATCGGATTGTTCTCCGATTTTATTTACTTAGACTGTTGTTGTTTAATATTTCTTTTGATGATTTTGCTATCTTTATTTGTGGATGAGAATAGTAAAACCCTGACTGATGTAATACAGCTTAAGTATGCCCGATGGATCCATTAAATTGGGTTTGTCCATCGGTGCATGCTGCTGGCCATTATCACGTGCTCAGTCCCTCGGTATTTTGGGACTGGGGCGTGACACAATCTTTTTATTGATAGGATCCCATAGTCTGTAGCCGAACTTTTCATCTCCATAGCCCAGAAAAATACATTCTTTTGATTTTTCATCAAGCTTGGACCTCTCGACTTTGGGGATGTGCACGAACGCTCTACACCCAAACACCTTCAAGTAACCGTAGGACACATTTTTTTCTGTCCACTTGTTCGGTACATCATCATTGAATGGAGTTGATAGAGACAAGTTGATTAAGTGAACTGCTGTCATCAATGCTTCACCCCATAAACCCTCATAAACCCTTTGGCAGCTTGGAGTGAGATAACATGGTTCTGATCCCCTCAACGATCGTTCTGTTCATCCTTTCCGCCAACCCGTTGTGCTGAGGGGTCTTCGGAACCGATCTTTCATGTCTGATTCCATTATTCTTGTAATAGATTCTGAAGTCTCTCATGTACTCCCCACCATTGTCAGTAAGGATGCACTTCAGAGTTGTACCAGTCTCACGTTCAACGCTGGCATGAAACTGCTTGAACACTTCAAAGACTTGATCTTTGGATTTGATTACATATGTCCACACCTTCCTGGAGTGATCATCAATGAAGGTGACAAAGTATCTTGCACCGCCAAGAGTGTTAGTAGTCATAGGCCCACAAACATCAGAGTAAACAACATCCAGTACGTTGGGTTTTCTAGTTGCAGCCTTATAATGAAATGAAACTCTATGTTGTTTTTCAGCCAAACAATCAGTGCATGGTTCAAGAGGTATACCTTTCGATTTCAGTCTGGTCAATACCTCTCTTTTGGCTAGAATTTGCAGTCCCTTCTCACTCATATGACCCAGTTGCTTGTGCCATAACCCAATCGTTGATCCTGATTGGTCGATTGCTGCATTAACATGCTGATTGTTAATCTTAGCATATGTCATATAGAGTGTGTTCTTCTTCTTTCCTCTAGCTAGCACTAGGAAGCATTTGCTGAGTTTCCATTTGCCTCCACCAAACACATTGGTGTAGTCTTCATCATCCAGCACGCCAGTGGATATCAAGCTGAGAGGCATGTCTGGAACATGTCTCACATTCTTGATAATCAAGGGACAGCCAATGTTGGTCTCAAGATCTATTTCTTATTTTTCCACTATCTTGGAAACTTTTTCATTTTCCATCCTCACGTTTCTGAAGTCTCCGCTTGTGTAGGATGTAAAAAATTCATTTCCGGAAGTAACATAAAATGATGCGCCAGAGTCTACAATCCAGCATGAATCTTGAGATGTTATATTAACAAGACCATCATCACAAATGATGATTATCTCATCGCCTTTTGAAGCAGTGGCGGTTGTGTCTTTGGTTTCATTCTTCTCATTTGATTCATTTATTTTCTCTCTTTTTAATTTTCTGCATTCTCTTTTCATCTGACCCTTAAGGCCACAATGAAAGTATTATATCTCCTTTCTTGGTTTGGAAGTGCCTCTGGAATGATCTCTAGGTCTGCCTTTGGAGTGGTCACGGTTGTGGAATTTTCTTTGATGAGTTCTTCCATGATTCTCAGAAACAAGGGCATCTGACTCGGTTGATTTGCCTTGTTCTTTCCGCCTCGCTTCTTCATTGAATAAATTGTCTTTCACTAAGGTTGATGTAAGGACGCCTTGAGGAGCGGAGTTGCTTAAGGAAACCACAAGTGTGTTCCAACTATCCGACAATGAGCTGAGTAGCAAAAGTGCCAATAGCTCATCTTCCATCACCAGCTTCATGGTTGAGAGTTGATTTACCTGCTCTTGAAAATCACTCAAATGTTCATAAACACTTCGACCATCTCTGTATTTCAGGTTCACCAAACGTCGAATGAGTGACACTTTGTTTTGAGGAGTCTCTCGCTCGTACATCGATGCCAATTTCATCAACATTTGATGAACATCGATTTCTTTGGAAACATGGTGAAAGATGCTTTGATCGATCCATGGACGAATCTCTCCAATAGCTTTACGATTTAGAATGGTTAAATCTTGTCAGATTTGTCTTCTGGCTTCTGTCCATTGCAGAGTAACACTTCGTACAAATCCTTGCAATAGAGGATATCTTCCATCCGCGGCCTCCATATTGAATAGTTTGAAGATGTGAGCTTGATCATGGTTGAGGAGGTAGAAGACAATTTTGCCATCACGATCAACAAGCTTGTATGGCTCTGATACCACTTTGTTGGGGATGGAGATGTCTTTCACACACAAAATGCGAAAGCAATATCTTGCAATCGAGCTTCTGAAAGCTATGGATTGACAAGTGAGTAAAACAGAACACAAAAGAATTAACGAGGTTCGGCAATGTGCCTACGTCCTCGGACAATTATAATTCTTTACTTTCTTTCTCTGTTAAGAATAGTGGGATTATAAATTACAAACTCTATCTTGGATACACTCAAGAGGCTCACAAATTCTCATACAAAAGTATAGACACACTTTGGTGAAGAAGCACTTGAGGTAGAAGCACCGCCCGGAAGAACAACACAAGCAAGGAGCACCAAGAGCACTACCACTTCTAGCACCAAGATTACAAGGGAGGATTAACCAAACATCACCCAAACCATCCCCTTATATAGTCATAAGGGAATGAACATTCTCCTCCAAGATTCGTTTCATCCAAGGTTCATTAAGTTTGGGAACACCAAAAGTCATTAGACTTTCTCCAAGGTGAATGAACATTGGGAACATCAAACCCTCTCCCCAATTAAGGAGGAATCACCCAACATTTCACACTAAGCCATTATGTTAGCCTATGTCCAAGTTAGACTTAGTTCTATAGTTAATTTTAATCATGCCAAGTAAATAAAAATTATATCTTTAGGGTCTGGTGTGATATGTTTTGTAGATTTGAGATTGAAGAAAATGAATGAGATAAATGATTGAGGAGGGATGAGGTGGTCGAGAGATCGAGAGAGAGAAGCGGAGAGGAGGACCGAGTCGCCGAGGGAGGAAGGATGATGAGAGGTGCTCGTGCTGTAACATGGATTTTTGTTTGTTGGATTTATGTTTGTTGCACTTGAGGATTATGGACCTAATGATAGGTCGGTATATGAGGGACAAACCGAAAGATAGGCCGGTTATGGAGAAGGATGTTAGTACTTTTGTTGAAGAACAAAAATTGATTTGTTAGGATTTTGACGAGTTTAAGGATGAAAAAGGGGGGACAAAATGGTAAAAACTATGATATTCATTGACTTTAAGGTTTTTCTTGGATTGAGAGTGAACAGAGTTAAGTGAGGGAAAAAAACTACTTGGCTTGAGGGCGGAGGTTTTTTAGGGAGAGTCATAGAGGGTTAAATGGAGGAAAATTTAACCTCTATTTTTTACTCCAAATGGGGGGAGGTAACAAGGAAAAGTGAGGAGTTGTTGATTGAAAAGTCGTAAATATCCCTTATTTGACAAGTTTTAATTAAAAATCTAATTTTATGTCACATGTAATAAGAATATTTTGATAATTATTTATTTGTATTATTCCTCTACCTACTAAAAATCTATAATCTAAGCAAGAGTTATTAAACACACCACACTTAACTTCTCCTCCAATCAAAGCAAGGTTATATGTAACGACTCACCTCCCCTTCACTTAACTTTTCTTCACTAAATCCTACTTAACTATGCTTATTTTTTTTGTACCTCAATCCAAGCAGACCCTAAGTGATGTTTATGAAAAATAAACTTAATTATTCATGTCAAAATGGATAAGATTTGAGTGTCTTATATCCAAAAAAAAAAACTCTTTTTTCTCTCCTAATGCAATGGTAGATATACATACATTGAAAGTCATAAGTTGTTAGGATGGTTAACATAATTAATAATTGTAAAATTAATACTAATTGATTAATATTTAGTTAAACGATTATTTTGAATATTGTATTTTATTCTCATTGGTAAGTAAGATGTTAGGGTAACTATTTAATATAAATAATTGATTAAATACATAATATAAATAGTTGAATATCAATTTAAGTATATAATTAATTAATATTTGTCACGGCCCACACTCGGATGTTTAGGTACGAGTGTGTCGGAACGTCCAGTCTACACCACAGTATCGACAGTAGAACATTGTCTAAACCTCCAACAAGAATCCAACAATCCAAAACAATTATCATATGCAATTATCATGCATCTCGATATTTCCAACAATATCATAATTTCTCAATCACATAATACCAAGGACAGAGATGCAAGAAAGAAATATATAGCAATCCTAAGAAAGCCACAAGTTCTCAAAATTCAAGTATAGGGAATTCAAACATCAAGAACAATCCAAAATCCTAAATATAGTTAACATCTCAAATGAATATTCCGGAGACAAATCCAGTCAAATGCTAAGATTAGTAATCTAAGCTAAACTAGGTGTCAGCAAGCTATATTTCTGTTGGGCTTACCTCCTGGTCCTCCTATGGTCTGTAAATGGTCGGGCACATGTCCTCGAACTCATCGCCTAAAAAAATATTATCCAGTCAGGATTGGAACAAGTACAAATACATCTCAGCGTTACTAAACAATATAATGAAGCAATATGGAGAACATGTAAAGTGATATGTAAATCAAACATGAAGAGTAAATGAAACATGAGCAACTGACACACAAGAAATATACAAGTAGAGTCAAAAGCAGTGTGAACATGTTTCGAGAATACCATGTTTCGAGAATACCAAGCAAGCATGTACAGGTACTAGACAAGCAGTAAGGCAATGTTAGTTGATGACACGCTATCGCTCATGTGATTGGGATAAGGCACGTCGGTTGACGATGAGCTAGCAGTCATGTAATAGGGGTAAGGCATGTCAATTGATGACGAGCTAGCATTCATATATGCACGATAAGTAACCACGAAATGAAAAAAATCTCACGAGACACGATCAAGAATACACGATAAGAAACCATGATAAGTAACCACGACATGAAACTCACAAGACACGATCAGAAATACACGATAAGTAATCACGACGTGAAGAAATCTCTATCACGTGTCAAGTGTATAAGACGAGTCAGGATACAAGAACATGATATATACAACATGCATAAAATAAAGTAAAACTGAGAGCAAATACTTGTTTGTGGTCCTAAGGTGAGAATATGGGTCAGGTACAGAGTTAGAGTCCCAAGAACCTATATATGAATTTACTGGATCATACAAACACAGATGCACCGTATCCTACACATCAATACACTCTAGTACTACACCACACTGTTGTTGTTCACACTCCCCCATAGATGTATATTATTAAGGGAGATACATACAAACACAGATGCACCGTATCATACACATCAATACACTCTAGTACTGCACCACACTGTTGTTGTTCCTTACTTTGAACTAATCTAACATCACACACATCCAGTCACATGGATACACTCAATCTGCAGTGCACTCTGCCCCTGTACATCAAATTGCTGTGCCCTGCAGTTCAGAAACTGTTGCTGCACTCCCCATGCTCCTGCTGTAACATATCTTTATGTGCACTACTAGATACACGTTGGTTTGACACCTTGCTGAAATTTCCAGTTCTGAAACACATCTACACAACACTCATTCCCAATTGACACTCTTATTATGATCTGATACACATTAGTATCCTATATTCTCTGCACACAGGATACACTACCTACATAACACATCAATTTCCCTTACACCTACTCACACTTACTCACACTCATAGATACATAGGTTGATACACACTGATACACGATTATATTTGATAGTACTTGACACACACTCGTATTGGTTTCTATTCTAGTAAACATAAGACTGCACGCAGATTTCCCATGTATCAATGTAGGTGATACACTGCAGTACATGTAGTTTAACATTGCTCTCACACCAACTGCCTGAACATACACTAGGTAACACACAAGATACTCATTTTGATGATCAACATTTGCACCCATTCATGATTCAAAAGACACCTACTACATTCATCCCTCGTGTGCACAGACACGATTTCTGCAGGATACTAATCTGTGAACAGTGCTCAAATTGACACTCCCCTCTTAGACACACTCACAAACACCTAATGTATATATATATATATATATATATATATATATATATATATTCTGTTTAATTAATCAATAAGAGCATCCCAACTCTACTTAGGAATTTTATCATTCACCTAGTGTCCTACGATTCCTATTGAACCACTAACAAGTAAATGAGGGAAAAACTTCATACCTAGAGTTCCAATGAAGGTCAACCCACGAATTTGACACAAGAGGAAGGTTCAATCTCCTCCACCAAATTCGAGATCCTCTCCTAGCACATCTCCATGGTTTGGATTTGAAATTGGAAGAGGAATGGGTGGAGAAGAAGGAGTTTAGAGTTTGGAATGGGAAATTAGGGTTTGAGGAGGATTAGGGTATGTGGCCAGTTGCTTGAGGGAGAAAGAGGGCTGACACTTCTTTCCAACTTGCTCTCAAAGGAAAGAAATGAAGGTGGGAAGAGTTTGTTAGGATTTGAAAATTTTGAGAAGCTTCTATAGGCTGTTGATAAGAGGGCACTACACAATTTACTTAGGGCTAACCCATTGAAAACTTTCCAAAAATTATAAGTTTAACACTCCTCAAAGTTACTTAGGGCTAGCTCACACCAACCTATATAAGTCAAAATCATTTCTCTCTTTCTTTTTCACCCTCACATGAAGAAATCTCTCATTCTCTAAGTCCAAAACCTAACTTTGGAATTTGATAGTTGTGGTCCCAAGTGGAAGAAAAATTTGCTTTGGTGATTATCCAAGGAATATTCTTCCGGTATGTCTTCGACAACATACGATGAATAAGTTTTGCGATTGTCACAAATATATTTAGTTATATTTGACTATTGTAGGAGCGATGGATGAAATTATCTTCAATGAAGAAGTCGGATCATGCAATCCATTAAATATGCACTCCGGTCCTTCCAAAGAACATGTCGGTTGTTCCGAAGCATGTACGGTACGTAAAATGACAACCCTATTTCGACAGTCATCGTGTAAGGAATGTATAAAATTCGACAGTCCTATATAAATATAGGACTGTCAATAATTCGACAGACCTATATAAATATAGGACTGTCAAAATTTTGACAGTCCTATATACTAAGTGGACTGTCAAAATAGTGACAGTCCTGAATCTTAAAGACTGTAAATTATTTGAAGTTATTAATTTTTAGATTATTTTATATTGGTTATAGGACCAACCTCGTACAGATGTTGTGGTACATCCTGCTATTGGGGTTGATGTGGAGAATATATTCTCAACGGATATTCAATTTGCATCCCAGGAAGAAGCATTAGATTGGTGCAGAGAAGTTGGAAGACGATATAACATAGTCATTGTCATTGCAAGATCCATCAGATCTCGGCCGGGCCAAAAATATGTAGAGCTGGGCTGCGAAAGAGGAGGTGTGTTCAGGGAGCATCGTAAAAAAAAGGGTAGTGTTGAAAAAAAAATCCCCAAGAAAAATGTTGGGACGAGAAAATGTGGTTGTCCATTTAAGGTGTTGATTGTAAAAGTAGAAGATGTGAAGTGGATAATCGAAGTTAAGAATGGAATACACAATCATCCTATTCCAGAGACACTCACGGGTCATGCCTACGTGGCACGGTTGAAGGAGGATGAGAGAAAGTTGGTTGAAGAATTGTTCCTTTCCGGAGTTGCGTCGAAACAAATTTATTCTGCCGTGCGACAAAAAAAAGATAGGAAGAAGTCAACCATGAGGACGATCTATAATAGTTTAGCGAGAGCGAAATGTAATAGTATGAAAGGAAGAATGGCGATGCAGCAAGTATTGAAGTTGCTTGGGGAGCATCACTACGTGGAGTACCATAGAAGACATCAACAAAATGATGAACTCTTTTCATTATTTTGGGCTCATCCTGATTGCACACACTTGGCACGGTCCTTCGCAGACGTGTTGGCCCTTGATTGTACATATAAGACCAACAAGTTCAAGATGCCTCTTTTTTACGTTGTTGGGTTTACGTCTACGGGAAAAATATTTTCAGTCACTTTTTGTTTTATAAAGAGTGAGACAGTAGAGGATTACACTTGGGCGTTGAGAAAACTACAATCCCTTTACACAGGATACAAAGAGCCCTCTGTTTTTGTTACCGACAGAGAATATGCGCTGATAAGTGCTATAGATATTGTATTTCCTCATGTGCATAGACTACTATGCACTTGGCATATAAATCGAAATATCCAAGCTCAATGTAAGAGGAAATTTGAAAATGTGGACGGTAAAATCGACATACTTCGCTTCGAAGAATTCTACAGTGATTGGAGTCTTGTATGGCGAGCAAGT